>JAPMOQ010012849.1:2856219-2891768 GCA_026543055.1 Argiope trifasciata | reverse complement strand
AAATAAACCTGTTTAGCCATTGAAATAAAGTGAGTAAAATAAACCTGCTTAGCCATTAAAATAGAGTGAAATAAACATGTTTAGCCATTAAAATAGAGTGAAATAAACATGTTTAGCCATTAAAATAGAGTGAAATAAACATGTTTAGACATTAAAATAAAGGGAGTAAAATAAATATGTTTAGCGATTACCATAGAGTAAAAGAAGCCTGTTTATGCATTAAAATAAAATGAGTAATAAACCTAATTAGCTGTTATTTTAAAAAGATATTTAAAATTTCTAATACTCAAATATTTAATATTTTATGTTTCAATTTCTTGCAAGTCTTTCTTCTCATATCCAAGTAGCACAGTCTGTTGCACTATATTGTACAATATTATATGATATCAAACAATATTGCGAGTATTGATCCATGTCATACAATATCGTACAGTATTTGTGTGCTACTAGGGTAATTATTCCAGCTAAACAAATAATTTTTAATAAATCATTTAGTTTTTATCCTGCTTGTGTAAAAGAAAATGATATTGAATATAATTTATTCCGAGATAAACCAAGGATTTTATGCCCAAATTTATTTTCTATATAACCTAGCATTTGGCAGCTACCAAACTATCTATATTGCTTAACTGCCACATTTTTAAGTTCAACAGAAACAAAAACCACACTACAGTGGCCCCTTAAGTTTCTTGACGCACCCCCATCCATTGACAAATCATCTGCAAGACAGCCGAACAAGCCTCGATATTTCCACCTGCTCTCCATTTAAAAGAGGGCATCACTTTGTTTTGCCTCCATTCATCATCATCTGATCAGGAAGGGGTGCACCAGCGAGGGGGACGGTTCTGGGGGGGGGGGGTGTACTTGATCCGGGAATCTTCATCGGGTCGATCAATTGTTGCGCGACGACGCTTACTTTCAGGAGCTGAGGAAAGGGAGTTGTACTTTGGCATTAACGCGGGCTTGATACTTGTCGCCTTTTGTTTTGTTTCGCTCAGTCCCTCTCCCCGCAAAAGGGGGTGGTAGTGGGCTGGAACGGAAAGATCGATTTCTTTGCATCGAACCATACGTAAGGATATGGTTGTGGTATTGATATTGATCGCCCTTTTTTTAGGATTCTGTTTAGTTCTTATTTATTTGGGGGGTTGTAAAGATTTGCTAAGATTTTTGTCTCCAGACATTGCTAATTAACGTTGATTCAGTAGATTTTTAGGATCGTGTCTCGTATTTGCTTGAAGAATGCAAAATAATGAATTGAAAATTGCAAATAATAAATGAATAATAATTACAAAAATAATGAATTAAAAATTACAAATATGAATAATAATTACGAAAATAATGAATTTGAAAATTACAAATTTATAACACGAATTAAATTTTGAAGTTTCGAATATATTACTTTATAATTAAAATTAGAATTTAAAGAGTGTTCAAAGGAAATTTTTTAAAAATAAGGACAAATGAGAAAAGACAGAAAAAAAAAAGTGGGGGTTGAACTAGAACTGGATGATCAATTTTAACTTAAGGATATGGTTGTGGTATTGATATTGATCTCTATTATTTAAGATTCTGTTTATTTCTTCTTTATTTGGGGGAAGGTGTAATGTTTTCCAGATATTTTTGTCTCGAGACATTGCTTATAACGATGATTTTTAAGTTCGTGTCTCATATTTGTTTGAAGAATGCAAAATAATGAATTTTGAGTTGCAAATTTAATACTCGAATTAAATTTAAAATTTAAAGAGTGTGCAAAATATTTTTATCAATAAAGAAAAAGGAGAAGAGACAGAAAATATATTATATGAATAAAAGAAATCAACCCACTAACACAATAAATGTGCCTAACCAAAAAATCACTTGCAAATTTTTATGCAATTTCTACTAAATCTTTTCTTTCCTTAGAAGTATCAATGAAGTTCTAACCTTTTGCGGTGGAATGTAATTTGGTTTCAAAACTATTTACTTAGACATTTTTGCTCCGAAAAATAAATATATATAATTATTTTAAATTCAGTTTTTTTCTCGTGAAATTAACCTACATCCATTTATCACTACAGGTATTTTTAACCCTTTGAGACACAGAACATAAAATTAACGAAATTATATTAGATAACAGAGAAAGGTGCTTTACTTAGTGAGAAAACTTGTGGGACTTGTAATAAAAAAGAACAGCCGAGGCCTACACAAAAAATAACACACTAGAAACTTAGAACAATGACGCTTTATTTCATAACAAAAGTTGAATGATCGGAAGGAAAAATTGCAACAAAGGCATACACAAATCAACGCAACCCTCAACGCAAGCAAACAAAGCAAAGCAATAATGATAGTGGACGAGAAAAATATCACATGTAAGTAACAATATCAATGAGTGATGCTTTAACAAAAAGATTTTTGATACGTATCAGCAGACAAATGGAAATTTTTTCAGTTATCTCTTAAGTGGAGCATAGACTGGCCTGTCCATCCATAAAATCTTCTACCCAAGAAATAGGCCCTCATGTAATAGAAATGAATTAATTTCTGTTCCATTTGGAGTAGAACACTTTGACAATTAAACTTGCAGCATTGTCTCCTAAACATGAGTTTTTGATTCGTTGCAATGTCTAGATATACCGGGACGAAAATGACTTTCAAACCCCCAATAAAACCGAAAAGAGGTTCACATTTCTATACTTAAAATAAACCTCAATATGTGTGTGTATTGGCGCTCTACAGGCCTGACCTTTGGATCTACAGCTTCCAAATCTGGCACAACTTGGGGATCGGAATGTGCACCTCTTTTCGATTTTTTCAAATTTTAATTAGAATGCGAATTAATTTTAAAATTAAGCAAAATTTCAACGTCTTTCCGCCATAAATTTCGAAAATATTATAGCACAAAATGGATTTTTATATCTTATTAAGGTATCCGACTACGTTAAAAACACTTGTTATAGATCAAATCGGCGATTTAAAAAAATATTATTATTATTTTGTAGTTCAGACTTTCCTCTTTCCAAAACAACTCACCTTTTCAAAGAAAAGGAAGGCCTCACCTATCACCAAGGGGAATTTTAAGCAAATCCTTTTTTTTCAGCTAAAATTTGTCTTCAATTTTTTTCAAAACTTTAATTTTCAAAGAAATTCTCCACTTTTAACATGATATTTCAAAAACTAATAGAGATATTTATATAAAAATGTCAACGTGTGTTTTAAATAATATCGGCAATGAAATGAACCAAAAGTTTCATTGTTCGTCAAATACCGTTTCAATTATAGGTATTTTTGAGTTTTGGAAAAAAATGCATGCATACGCATGTTTTTACCCATCACTTCTTTGCATCTCAAACTTTTTCTTAGATTTTAGTTCATTTCATGCATTATTATATTCTATAACTTGTGTACAAAGAAAAATAGGATGGCTGCATTACCATTTTGTGTAGAATGTTAAGCCTTTCGGTTAAATTTATTAAAACTTTTCCAATTTCTCAAAAAGCTTTATATTTTCAAATAGTGTTTTTTGCATTTATAGTGCGTATTACTGACAATATATCTAAAAACTATAAATAGTTTTAAAAAATGTAATTTTTGAAAGTTTTCATTTGAACGTAGTCGGATACCTTAAATATTAAAAAAAAATAGCTATTTAGTGATCCTATATCTTGATCATGAGATATTATATAAATTATGAAAATGATTCTGTAGTGTACACATAAGACTCAAATACTGATAAATTCTGTTTTCAACATTTATTATTAAAAAAAGATGAATAATTTCAGTAAAAAAATGTTTTTATATTAATGGCAGATTAACTATCTCCACTTTAAGGTATCCGACTATATTCAAAGGAAAATTTTTGAAAAATTAGTTTTATTAAAAAAAATTTAAGGTTTATAGATGTATTGTCAATTATAAACAATATAAATACAATAAAATTGTTTGAAAATATAATATGTTTTGAGGAATAGGAAAATGTGTTGTAAATTTTTATGAAACATAACCAAATCGATTAGAATTCTATGCTAAACTCTAACGCAGTAAACCTAATTTTCTTTGTACACGAGTTACAGAATATAATGATGGATGAAATGAACCAAAATTGAATATAAATCTTGAGATGCCAAGAAGCTATGAGTAAAAATATACGTATACATGTGCATTTTTACCGTACATTCTCAACTTAATTTTCTAAAAACACTTATAAATGAAAAAGTATTTCACCAGCTATAAAACTTTTAGTTCATTTCATTGCCCATATTACTTAAAACACACGTTGAATTTTTTATGCAATTATCTCTATTAGATTTTGAAGTATCATGTTAACGGTGTAGAATTTTTATAAAAATGAATGTTTTGAGAAAAATGAAGTGAAAGACAAATTTTAGCTGAAAAATATGCGACCCTGGATGATAGGTCAGGCCTTACTTTTTCTATAAAAGATAAACTGCTTTAGAAAGAGAAAAGTCTGAATTACCAGAAATAATAATTTAAAAAAAATCGCTAATTTGGTCGATATCCGGTATTTTTAACATAGTTGGATACCTTAACGAATCTGACCATCATTACCAAAATTCACTCAATGATGGCACAAAACGTAATCATGATACAAAATGATGCTTGCAGACTTAAAATATATTAATGTTTAATGCACATGATGCTTAGTCTGAATTATAAAAAAATAACAAAAAAATTCGCCAATGTGGTAGATAAACAATGTTTTTATCATAGTTGGATACCTTAATTTAATAATGAAATTTTGCTGGAGCTGACAGATAATTAGAGAGAGATGTCGTGCATTTATAAATGCATGAATGAATTATATGACTATCGAATTTTGAACCTGAAAAGTATTTTGTTGAAGTAGCTTTTAAAAGACAAGATACATACAGTATTTAATTGACAATGCCATTACATAAAGTTAATGCTTTATTATCGAAAGAACGAACAAATTACTAACGAAATCTCCAGGTGTCAGATCTTCCTTAGTCCGAAAAACACACTTTTGGAAAGTTTCTGTCTTTGGCAAAGATAACTCAAAAACAATTTCATCAAGATTGTGTAGATTTCAAGATTCATCAAGATTGTGTAGAATCATGTGTAGATTTCTGCCAAAGTTTGAGTAAATTTCATTAAGACAAAGTCCATCTGATTAGCTGTTCGACTGTAACAAAACTACAAGACAAAGAATTTGAGGATAGAGTTTACTGGCGCGAAAACCATTTCTGATTATTCCGGGTCAATCAAAAGGTATATGCAGACGTATGGTTCAAAGAAAGTCGCATGGTCAAGTTTTACAAGGTTAATCAAAATTTCTACAGAATGTCATAAATACTCTATTCTAGATTATTAATTTAAAAGATAGCATTATTTTTTGGCTCAAGAAAATCTACAACAAAATTTTAATAAATTCTTGAGTCTTTTCCTGGAATATATTCATTGATAACAACACTTCTCCTTAATTAACCCCTTCCAGTAAAATGACGAGCATTGCTCGTCATTGTTTTTTCATAACATATAGCACAATGACGAGCTATACTCGTTACACGACTAAAGTTACTGTTAAATATGATAATAAATTCCGTTTAAAATTTCTAGTGTACTGTATTTGGCAGCACTTTTGTCACTTATGCTGATATCATAGATCTCTATCGTGTTATTTACCATTAGTTTGTCTTGGTACAAATTAGACGAAATTGCTGTTAGTTAGTGGATTTCATTCTTATAAGCAGAACGTTAACATTTTTTTACTAAAGAAAAAACATGTTGTGAAATAAACACAGTAACTAATAAGAATTGCGCACATCATAAAGATCAAATTCATTGGAATGATTCAGAAAGAAGCATCTGGAAATCTGAAGAAATAAGCATATATATACCTGATACAGATAATGAAAAGCATAATAGTAAAATATTACCAAGAAATCGTAAACATGTTGAAAAACTAATACGTTATTTCGGTAAATGCTATGGAATCCTAGGCACATCATTGAGGGCTGCGGTGGCCTGATGGTAAGGTCTCGACTTCGGAACCGGAGGGTTTGGGTTCGAGACTCGATTCCACCGAAGAACTGTCGCGTGAGGGGGTCTCTTGCACATTAAATCTGTCAGATCAAACGTCCTCCCGCTGGTGTGGTGTGGAGAGGGGGTGCCAGTTCAGGTGTCGTCCTCGTCATCTGACCGTGGTTCAAAATGACGAGGTCTTTCCCCAAATAGCCCTCGTGTTGCTTTAAAACGGGACGTTAATATGACTAAACTAAACTAAACTAAACTAAACCTAGGCACATCTTCAGAATGGATTTGATAATGTGTTAGAAGTAAAGATAATTTATGAGAGTGTCTGGCGCAAAAGGTAAAACTGTTGAAGAATCCAAAGAACATTAGAGAGTTTTGAAGAGGTATTTAATATGAGCTTACGAATAACTGTTATATCCATGTTAATAACATAATTTTAATTAACAATATGTAAAAATTATTAAATAAACTAAGTTTTCTTAAATAAAAATAAATGGCAATTTCGAGAACAGTGTTTCCTTATTAAATCCTACAGGAAATGGTTAATAGTGTCCTACTCTATTACAAAGAATTGGAAAATTCATTATATACTTTATCGGTGTGAATTACAACAAATAGTGAAAAGGGATTCATTTTGTTTTAGTCCTAAGTCTACTAGTTTGAATAACATCATTGTCAGCATATATATCAAAGTATTCGTACTTTTCAAGTAGGAAAATGAAATTATGATAAACAATTTTAGAATAAAAATACTTTTAGTTCAGTCCCAAATTTGATTTATCGAATGAAAGGGCTGGAAACTTGAAAAAAGAGTTGCTCTTGGGTGAAATACTAGAAAGTAAACTGAGCATTCATCACTGAATACAAATTCTTCGTAAATCTGTCTACTTATCCATCAAAGGGGTCAAGTATAAATCAAATTATTTCTATAATTTATTACTTTCTATTTGAGAAACGTATTTCAAATAAAGGGTACCTCAAAATATACGCAAGACTGAATTTGCTACCATTCATGCAGTAAGAGTGTTGTTAACCCTATTCCAAAAACCGTCTTAGAGCTTATAATTTTAGCTAACTAAAATGGTGGGTCACTCGATAGAACAAAGTGTTGACTCAAAATTAATAAATAAAATGCCCTCCCGCTGGTGTGGCGTGGTGTGGAGAGGGGGGTGCCAGTTCAGGTGTCGTCCTCGTCATCTGACCGTGGTTCAATGTGACGAGGTCCGTCCCAAAATAGCCCTCGTGTTGCTTTAAAACGGGACGTTAATGTAACTAAACTAAACTAAGCTAAACCCACAATCTAGGGGGCCAATTCTCAAACGTGTTGTATAACGTGAGGCATATAACGTGTTGTTTCAATCCATAGAATAAAAATTTCCTTTTTAGATTACAGAATAATAAATTTTCTCATGATACTTTTTATATTCTTTTTCATAATTAATGCAAAAATATTACAATTATTACCGGCAATTAAATAACAAATTGAAACAACTATAAACAAATATGTTTCGCAATTTATTTCCTCCGGGATAGTTTGAAAGTAAATTGATGAAGAAATTACAATTCTTAAAATACTTGTAACTCATGATTTTATTCGATATAAATTTCCTATCCAAAATAACAACATTGGCTTTAATTTAGTTGTGTTAACGTCCCGTTTTAAAGCAACACGAGGGCTATTTTGGGACGGACCTTGTCATTTTGAACCACGGTCAAATGGCGAGGACGACACCTGAACTGACACCCCCTCTCCACGCCACTCCACACCAGCGGGAGGACGTTTGACCTGACAGATTTTACATGCAAGAGCCCCCTCACACGACGGTTCTTCGGTGGAATCGAGCCTCGAACCTGAAACCCTCCGGTTCCGAAGCCGAGACCTTACCACCAGGCCACCGTGGCCTTAATAACATTGGGGAAAACAATAATTATTTGTAGCCCCTAATTTTATTTGTCGCTCATTTTCTATCCAAAATAACTGGGTCAACAATAATAATTTCTTTTAAAGTAATTAAATAGTTTAGTTTTGACAGTAACTTTACCACATTTACGTTGCAAAAAAAAATTCTACTTCTGTATAATGAGTGTTTAAATCATTAGACAGAAAAATTCTTTCATACAATGATTAACAAAATTTATTTTAATATTGTATTTCTTCTATTTATCATTCTTTAATTTTATGTTTATTTTGAATGGAAATTCATTAAGACATTTAGTAGAAAAAATAAAGAAAAGAGTTAAGTTTAAATGCAAATGAAAATATACAACAAATTTATTTTTTCGTTCAACTTTTAGAAAAAATTCAATGAACTAAAGCACGAAATCTTCAAAACTAAAGGCAATTTAAAAGACGAAAATAATTAGATTTCCATTACTTCTCCTCAAATCGTTAAAAAACATAGGCTCAGAGCTTTTCGAATTCTTTCGGATCAACTGAAAAACAGTAATTCAGTGTTAAAAATGGCATTCGAAAGAATGTCGTTCAATGTCCACTGCAGAGAGATAACCCACTTACGGAGACAGCTCAAAGGCAACTTTGGAATTCTTTGGAAACAATTTGGGCCGAAATAAAAGAGCTTGATCCAAATAATTTGATTTAGCTGTTACTGTATTTGACGTTAAACTTGTGCACTGAACTTCGATAGTAAAGCATTGACTAAGTTCTGTAGGACTTTAAATCTACTAAACTCAACCTTAGAGTTAGTTAATTTCTAGCAACATTATGAATACTGCATACTGACGAAAAGATTAAGGAAAATAGTTGGATTGATTTTTTACACTGTTGCAAGGATTATGTTCTTGAAATAGCAAACGATTTTTTTTACATTTATTATTAACAAGTTAATATGTAAAAAAGACATTATTTCCTTTTTTATTTAGCTAAAAAAACTCTTTTTGTAATAATCATACCTGGGTTAGGGTTTGTAAAAAGCTTAAGCAATGCAATTTCGGAAACATATCTCTATTTCCTTTTCAATTTCTACAATTATATATTTTTATTCATTGATTTTTAGATTATTTTATACGTAAACAAATTTTATCTAATAAATATGGTAGGCTAAAATAACAAAAAAAATTAATTGATGATTAAATAATTATTTTATCCATATTAGCTCTCATATAAAAAAATCAAATTTGAAAATAATTTTAAACAAAAAAAAAATCACTTTCGTCTTAACACAATTTAAATACTCTAATACAAGAATTGCCAGCGTGTAATTTGGTCAATCGAATCTAGAAAAAGAATTGACCATGCAGATCTGTAAGTGAATTTAAAAGTTCCAGCGAATAGTATTTTGAAACTAATTTAAATTTAAATCCAAAATTATTAAGTTTGTAGCCCATCTGTAGCATGTAAAACTAATAAACAAATATATCGGATAACTTACTGTCCTGAACATAACACACATTCACATACTTATACACACACAAATCGAGATATCTGGGCTCTAAAATTGTAGGGCCTTCTAATCTGTTGTTATCTTTGTATATTTGACATTACACCCATGACTATAATAAAGCTTTTGATTTTCAAATGCATATTGTTGACAAATTCATTATAATGATCAGGCTGTCAGCCATAAATGCTTAAATACGTTTGGATAAATACGCATTGTATACACTCATTTTATTTAGACATAAACACACATACTCTACGCACATTTTATTTACAATGAAATATTGTAAATGATGCACCAGATGACGAGACCACGCGTACGTAGTTGAGAAGTTTCTGGATAACGAAAGATGTAATTTTTTGCTGATTGGTAAAGTGATGGTGTGGGTTTGCACACATCCACTATGATGATGGAACATTATTCGTTGTATACGTGGATACTTAATACATTGTGACGCATGGGTAAAAGAGTGGATGGTTTTCAAATCTGTGGGTCGAGAATTATATAATATAAAAATTACTCTAAAGATTGACAAACTTTTAGTCTAATCAATCGCATACAGATTGCTGCTTGTTAAAATTAAGGAAATTTTCTTGACAGCTAAATTTTGAATTCGTGTTCATGTATGCACCGATTTCAACCATCTTGGATCTATGGCTTTCTGGTCCCAAAATATAGATTTAGCAATATGACCGATATACAACATTTGGAATAAATATTTTATATCCATAGAGTCACTATACGCCGTTTTATACAGAAAAATTTTCTAGCCATAATTCCCGCGTACACCATTTGACCCAGAAATATTTTCTAGCCATAAAGACAGTGTACACCGTTTGGTACAGAAATATTTTCTAGCCGTAAGATTAGAAAATATTATTCGGTATGGAAATATTTTCTAGCCGTAAGGTCAGAAAATACTATTCGGTATGGAAATATTTTCTAGCCATAAGGTCAGAAAATACTATTCGGTATAGAAATATTTTTTAGCCATAAGGTAAGCATACACTATTCGACACAGGAATATTTTCTACCCATAAGGACAGCATACACTATTTGGTACAGAAATATTTTCTAGCTATAAGGTCAGTAACCACTATTCGACACAGGAATATTTTCTAGCCATATGGTCAGCAAACACTATTCGGTATAGAAATATTTTCTAGCCATAAGGTCAGCATACATTATTCGACACAGAAATATTTTCTGGCAATAAGACAAACATACAGAAATATTTTCTTTCTGTGCATCCGAACTAATTAGGAAGCAGCAAATCTTCCAAAATCCTCCCGAGACTTTACAAAACAGAAAAAAGCAGTCAACGGTGCTGTTTAACCCAGTTTACAAGCTCACCCAGGGCTTTTTACCAGGAAGTTTCCCGCATTGATTCTCTAGCACTCCAGCCCCTGCAAATCACAGCCCTAAACATCCTTAATAGGTCCGGAGGAGATGAAGTGCCGGTCGAGTTTCCCGCAGGTCGGGCTCAAATCTCGGGGTGGTCATTCTTCACGATGAGTGCGCCCTGGCGAATTCTTCTGGAGGCCAGAAAAACCGTTTACCCTGGCCGGGGTAATTGCGTACCGCAGGGGCGACTTAAAGAAACGTTAATTTCCTCTTTTTCTCGTAGTTCTCTTTATTAGATTTCGGGGAAGGGCAGCTGGCGAAGAGCAAATTAGAGGGAAGACTTCTGAAACTGGGGCAGAGTTGTGTCGTTCGTGTCCTTTTAAAGAGCTCGAGGACGTTTAGGGAATGTTGAACATCATCGAATTGATTTGAGGGGTGCTTTCGATTTTTTTTTTATATGAGTAGTATAAGGAAATTACAGTAATCGTCAAAAGCATTCGAAATCGAGTTTGTGACAAATCTCCATGTATTCGACCTTACCTAACTCGAAAAACGCATTTTTGGAGAATGTTTATCCGCCAGTCTGTAGCAAAGATAAATAAAAAAAGTCTTTGAATGCATGATTGAAATTTGGTATATGGTTTCTGCATCCTTTTTTATTAGACCTCACCTACTTCGAAAAAAACCCATTTTTTTTTGGAAAATGTCCGTCCGTCTGTTTGTAACAAAGATAACGACGACGCTTAGGGAATGTTGAGAATCATCGAATTGATTTAAAGGGTACTTTCGAATTTTTTCTTACTTTTTTATATAAATAGTATAGGAAAAATATAGTAATCGTCAAAAACATACGAAATCGAAGTTGGGACAAATGCATGGTTGAAATTTGGTATACGGCTTCCATATCACCATGCGTTAGATCTCACTTACTTCGAACAACACATTTTTTTGGAAAATGTCTGTCTGTCTGTAACAAAGATAAATCAAAAAAATACTTTGAATGCATGGTTGAAATTCGGTATATGATTTCTACCTCTAACTTGCAGATTTCTATCAAAATTTGAGTAAAATTAGTTGAAAGTCTATCTGTTCGTCTGTTTGTATATAATTCAACACGTAATTACAAAACGAAGAGAGCCAGATGCATGAAATTTGTCAAGCAGATTTAACATCTGTAGTGTCAAATGTTGAGCCTAATACACCTTTGTGTATTAGGCTCAACCACCTCAAAATTATGTAAACGCAATAACAAAGTTATCAAATTTGGTATGGAATTTTGGAACTATAAGTGTAGTTTTGGATCAAATGTGAGAGTATGCGAGTAGGTTTTGTGGAGACCATTCTCTATCGTTCAATTTGAAATCAGTTGCTTGTTTTGATGTAAATCCGATGGTGGTTTTTCGTTGGTGAGAATAAAGATAAGATGAAAATGTTAGTTTATTTGGACTAACCACTTTGCATCCATAAATTTCACTAGTCCATCTACTGCTTCATTCTATCTGAATCGCTTATGTCTACTTTGATATTTCAATTTTAATCTTGTTTTTAAATTTCAAATGACGTTTGGCAAGTTTTTGCGTGTTATCGTAGCACTTATTCCTTTAATTACACTGCCACGAAGATGCAAAGACTAATCCTTTAGTCTAGACAAACAATTAGATTTGTTAGGAATAAGCAATGAACATCAGCATGAGATTGAGAACTTGCTCATCACTGATGGGATTGAGCTTTCCTTCATTCATAGAATGTTCGAGAACAATCCAATTTGAATATTTAAAAAAGATCTAGAACCTACCATATCTTATGCATACAACAGATGGCATTTTAAGGTATCCGACTACGTTAAATGCACTACTTATCGACCACATTGGCGATTTTTTTTAAAAACTGCTATTTCTTGCAATTTAGACTTTATTCTTTTCAAAACAATTTATCTTTTCTGGAAAAAGGATGGCCTGACCTATCACCCATAGTCGCATATTTTTTCAGCTCAAATTTGACTAATGATCATAAAAATTCTCCACCATTAACATGATATCTCAAGAACTATTAGATGTACTTACATAAGCGTGGGCTTGAAACAATATAGACAATGAAATGGACGAAAAGTTTTATGGTGAAAATCTTTTTCATTTATGGGTGTTTTTAGAAAAATTAAGTTGCGAAATTATGGAAAAAATGCACGTATACGTATATTTTTTACCCATTACTTCTTTGCATCTCAATATTTTTCTTAGATTTTGTTCATTTCATTCATTATTTTACTCTATAACTTGTGTATAAAGAAAAATAGGAATGTTGCATGACCATTTTGAGTAGAATGTTAACGGTTTTGGTTAAATTTCCTTAAAATTTAAGGCAAATTTTCCTATTTCTCAAAATATATTATATTTTCAAATGATTGTGTTCTATTTATATTATTTTGTCTCATAATTGACAATACAGTTATAAACAGTAGTTATGAATAGTTTTTCTTTAATTCAATGTTTCAAAAATTTTCCTTCGAACGTAGTCGGATACCTTAAATGAAAGAATTCCATTCCAATAAAAGAATCGACTCACTGGTGACAAGTGAAATGCTCTGCAAATCGAACCACGGTGGCTAGTTATTCTGATTTGCGCGGTAACATAAATTATGATGTTTGTAATAATAATCACATGATAAAACCGTCCGCGTCTAATTCCATATTGCCACAGCAAACGTTATTTTTCATTTTCTCACGCAAAATGTGCAGGTGATTTCAATATTAAAATGGTCCACAGTATCCTGGTTGATAGAGTGTCAGTCTCGTTACCGAAAGGTAGCGAGTTCTTTCGTCGTATCGGTCAAAGACCGCCATGTTGTCTAATAACAGTTGGGGCACACTAAATAGGTCGTGACTGCAAAGTCCTCCAAGTTCTCATAACGAATTATATCTCTGGGGGTACTGAATCAGGGATGAGTAACTCTCTGATTTTTATCTAAATTCTGACTAGCTGATGGATTAATGAGCATAGGAATGAGTTCGACCGCCCCCTAAAAAGGATTGTGTCACGAGTGTTCGAGCAAAAGTCGTCCTTTCACCTTAACGGTGCTCGTTAACTACGAAAGGCGCACACTTCTGCCTTCATTCGAAAGAGCCACTTCTCATTCGGCTTGGTATGGCCAAGTGGCATTAGACAGAACAGAACAAGCCGGCTGACAGTTATCTCTCTGCGATTTAAGCCGAGTGAGAGTCTCTAACTCCAGCTAGGGACAAGAGCATGACATAGCTACTACATACACCACATTGGCTTGCAGTACTCATTTTTAATGGGGGGAGGGGGAGTGACATTCACACGCCTCAAAGATAGAACACAGAAGAACAACCATGCCCTCATCGGAACTCGAAAGCTGGACGACCAGAGCACGGGGAAGACGCTCTACACCTATACCAGGAAGCCGGCCTTTGGAGCTAATGAATTCTGTCACGCGAAAGTAAAAGAGGCATGCATGTTTATAACCGCTTATTCATTGTATTTGTTTGGAAGGGGACGCCCAATTAACTAAATGCAATGAATTATAATGCGTATAATATTTTTATTCTGAGTTATTAATACTGAACCTATTTAAAAAATCTGGTCGGTCTCTGATTTGGATCTAAAATTCTGACTTGCGGATGGATGAAGGAGTTCGACCACCCCCTAAAAAGGGTTGTGTCGTGTGTGTGTTCGAGCAAAGTTGCACTTTCACCTGAACGGTGCTCGTGAAAAATGGAAGGCGCACACTTCTACCTTCATTCGAAAGAGCTACTTCTCATTCGGCTAGGAATGACCAAGTGGCATGAGACAAACCCGAATATTAAAATGGCACGTATTTCCCATCCATTAGCACGTTATTTCAATTAATATATATTGATAAGAAAGTATTTTAAAATAATATTTATATTTATTCAGTTTACTGGATATGTTTCTTCATATGCATAGTATTTTAAAGGGTTTTATAGGCAAATTTCACAAAAAATGAGGCCGAGATGGCCTGGTTGGTAGGGCGTTGGACTCGTGTCCGTTAGGCTACGATTTCGAACCAACTAGCCGTAGATTTACAATGTATGGTGATAATTGACGCATGTATAAATACGTCGTGGTCATAAAGTCCTCCATGCCAAGAGTATTACTACTGTCAGTATTTGTTCAGAGTTGATCGTTCTCTGATCCAGGCCTAAATGACGATATGTGGATGAGTGAATGAAAATGTAAAAATGAAATCCGCCCCGTAAAAAGGGTTGTGACTAGTGAGTGGCTAAGACGTACTCTTGGCCCTAGAAGGTGCTGCTCAAAAAACAAGAGAGAGATGCACCCTATCGGCTTAATTCGCTACCTTCGTAACAGCAGGCTTGTTTAATAGCAAGTGCCCAAAGGAACAATTGGGAAATATTTTTTCTAATTCCTTAAAATCGGGAAATGGATGATGGCTATGGTTGGTAAAACCTACGGTTGGAAAGATGTAATTTTAAAGAAGAGTAAAAATTATTTTTGCGACTTAATATTTACTAAAAAATATTGCCAAAGCACTCCAAGATTTTAATTAAGGTATCCGACTGCGTTAAAAACACTGATTATAGACCACATTGGCGAATTTTTTAATTGCCATTTCTTCTAGTTCAGACTTTACAAAAAAAATTATATTTTCTTGGAAAAGGAAGGCCTGACCTATCATCTAGGGGAATTTTAAGCAAAATATCTTTTTAGCTAAAATTGGTCTTTGTTTTTCTCAAAACTTTAATTTTCATTAAAATTCTTCACCGTTAACATGTCTCAAAATTAATAGAAATATTTACATAAGAATTCCAGCTTATATTTTAAATAACATGGGAAATGAAATGAACCAAAAGTTTTATGCTATGGGAAATACTTTTTCCTGTTATAGGTGTTTTTAGAAAAATTAAGTTATAAAATTATGGAAAAATGCACATATACGTATATTTTTACCCATAACTTCTTTGCATCACAACATTTTTCTTAGATGTTGGTTCATTTCATTCATCTTCATATTCTGTAACTTGTGTACAAAGAAAAATAGGATTGCTGAATTATAATTTTGTGTAGTGTTAACCGTTTTGGTTAAATTTCATTAAAATTTACTACAAAATTTCCTATTTCTCAAAATAAAATATATTTTCAAATAATTTTGTCGTATTTATGGTATTTTGTATCATAATCGACAATGCATCTAAAAACCGTAGTTTAAAATTGTTTTTAAAAAATCTAATTTTTCAAAAATTTTCCATCAAGCGTAGTCGGATACCTTAAAATTTTTAAAAATTTGCTTTCAAATACATTTTTATTATCTGGATATTTTGTATAAAAATTTGGTAAGAATTTTGGTAACAGAAGCAAAAATTGTTTAACATCTAGTTAACTAAAGCGATGTCCATCAGATTTGAATTTAAAACTGTTGACATGATGCAATTTTTCGACAAAACAATGTTACTGTACAAATACAGCTTATAATTGTATTAAAATAATAAGCAAATGAGAATTAAATACAAAAATCTAAAACAAGAATACACAACAACACTAAAGATAAATAAAATTGCAGAATAGAGCGCTTGAACTTTGAAAGCTATATAGAAGTACAACGGAATAGAATCTCATTTTCGTAAACTGACAAAAAAATTAGAAAACTGCTATTGAAAAAAAAACTTTAAACGAAATATAAAAAATATTGATAAAATTATGAGCGATAGAAAACTGCCTACAAAACTGTTATGGTATGTGAAACTTTTATTTTTACTTTTACCAGTCGGCGAAAATGCCTGCGTTGTAGTTGTAGAATATAGATCGATTTCAGGTTTTATGAAACTACAAAAGCTGCTCTTTTATGACATATAATCCAGTTCCATCGATGTTTAGATGGAAAAAATATATAACACCCATTTCTTAATTTTAAATTGTTGTTTTGGCGAACCAAAACAGGACTCTATTTTTATTTCCCGAATATCAAATCGAGTTAAGAGGAATGAGCAAGTCTCAGTTTTTGAATTTTTAAATAAAAGGCTTTTATCTGAATGGAAAGCATATAAATTAAAAAAATCTTTCGTTATTAAGGTATCCGACTACGTTAAAAACACTGATATTCGACCACATAGGCGATTTTTTTAAAAAAATTAGTGTTATTTCTTTAAATTCAGACTTTTCTCTTTCCAAAACAGCTTGTTTTTTCTTAGAAAAGGAAGGTCTAACTTATTACCCAGAGGAATTTTAAGCAAAATTTATTTTTCAGCTAAAATTTCACTTTCACTTCAATTTTAATTTTCATAAAAATTCTCCACCATTCATATGATATCCCAAAAACTAATAGAGGTATTTACATAAAAATTTCAGCGTGTGTTTAAAAAAATATGTGCAAGGAAATGAACCTAAAGTTTTATGTTTGGTGAAATACTTTTTCTGTTATAGGTGTTTTTAGAAAAATTAAGTAGCGAATTTGTGGATATATACATCTATTTTTATCCGTCTTTTCTTTGCATCTCAAAATGTTTCTTAAATTTTGTTTCATTTCATTCATCATTATATTCTATACCTTGTGTGCAAAGAAAAATAGGATTGCTGCATTACAAATTTGTGTAGAAATGTTAACCGTTTTGGGTTAAATTTCACTAAAATGTACCACAAATTTTCCTATTTCTCAAAATATATTACATTCTCAAATAATGTTTTTGTATTTATAGTGTTCATTATTGATAATACATCTAAAAACCAAAAATAGTTTTTAAAAAATCAATTTTTTTAAATTTTTTCCTTCGAACGTAGTCGGTTACCTTAAAAAGACTTATAAAATATGTATATGCGATTTATCCCAATATTTTTATTGTTACTTATGGCACTTTTACATTTCCACAGACAGAAAACTGTCAGTGATTTCAGCCTAAATAAACATTCCTTGAAGTGCCACTTAGGGTCAAGAGTACGTACTTAGGTCTCGTTTTCGGAACCGGGGGATTTCAGGTTCGAGACTCGATTCCACCCAAGAACCGTCGTATAAGCAGGTATGGTGCACGTTAAATAAGTCTAGGCCGAGCGTTCTTCTTCTTGTGGTATATGAAGCGAGGATGCCAGCTCAGATGTCGTCCTCGTCATCTAACATTAGTTTAAAATTTTGAGGTTCGTCCGAAAAATACCCTAGTGTTGCTTTAAAAACGGGATCTCTGTGGTGACATCTTAATAAGCCATTAACAGCCACTGCACATCAGCGTTCGCTTTTGTCGAATGGATAAGTTGCTGGACTTCAAACCCAACATCGCATTTTCAATCCTTGGCGGAATCCAACCTACACATTAGCGCAATTCCGCCAACACCACCGCCGCAAATATAACTTAACTAAATTAAACTAAGCAATTCAACATCCCAAATTAAAATTTGACAGCCGACTTTGAGCGGATATACGTAATTATAGCAGAGTATATTCCGAAATAAAATCTATATTGTATCTAAATCTGTGCAGAAAATGTATAATTATTATATAATAATTCTAGGGCCACGGTAGACTGGTTGGTAGAGCAACAGTCTCACAACCGAAAGGTAGTGAGTTCTGTCCTCGTCTCGGCCAAAGACCACCGTGTTGGCTAATGGCAGTTGGAGTACCTTAAATAGGTCGTGACTGCAAAGTCCTCCAAGTTCCAATTATACCTCTGGGAGTGCTGAATGAGGAATGAGTGGGTCTCTGATTTGGATCCAAATTCTGACTTGCGGATGGATGAATCAGTTCGACCGCCCCCTAAAAAGGGTTGTGTCTTGGGTGTTCGAGCAAAGTTGTGCTTTCACCTGAACAATGCTCGTTAACAACGAAAGGTGCACACCTCTACCTTAATTTGAAAGAGCTCTGCTCATTCGGGTTCGGTTTGACCAAGTGGCATTAGACTGACCCACTACTCATAATAATTCTTAAAACTGATATACCTAACATATCTAAAAATATATGTATTGTATAAAAACTATATTATATCTAAATCTGTACAGAAAATGTAAAATTATGTAACAATTTTTAAAACTAATATTCCTATCTTAGGGGGCCGCGATGGCATGGTGGTAAGGCCTCGGCTTCGGAACCGGATGATTTCAGGTTCGAGACTTGATTCTACGGAATATGCGTCATGTGAGGGGGGTCTCTAGCACGTTAAATCTGTCAGGCTAAACGTCCTCCTGCTGGTGTGGTGTGGAGAGGGGGTGCCACTTCAGGTGTCGTCCTCGTCATCTGACCGTGGTTCAAAATGACGAGGTCCGTCCCAAAATAGCCCGCGTGTTGCTTTAAACGGGACGTTAATATAACTAACCTTAAACTAACATGTCTTAAAATATTTGTATTGTACAAAAACTGTATTATATTTTAAACCTGTACAGTAAATGCATAATTATTATATAACAATTCTTAAAACTGATATTCCTAACATATCTTAAAATATATGTATTGTATAAAATTTGTATTATGTCTAAATATGTACAGAAAATGTATAATTATTATATAACAGTTCTTAAAGCTAATATTCCCATCATATCTTAAAATATTTAAATTCATTTCCTTAAGACGCTGCTGAAGAGAGGGATCCTTTATCATAATTTTGGTAAATGTGCTTGCATTCCGAAATAAAGCTTAAGTAGGGACGCGATATCGTTTCGTTAGATTTGATAGTTGTTTCACTTTTTACAGATATTTGGAACTCCTCTGTCTATCTGGGGGGGGGGGGGGGAATTTGCATTGTTTCCCACATTCTTTTGAAAGCAGCGGTGTGTTAAAAATAGAATCTGCGTACCTGGTGAAGTTTCCGACAAATCACGAAATCCACTCATTCAAGAGAAATATTCGAAAGAGGACTTTTATTAATATGAGTTGTCATTTTGTATGAGAATGACAATGTGAGATTGAAAATTGTGATATGGAAACTATTTGTGAATAGTCTGTGAAACCGAATTGATGCGAATCATTTTAATAACAACCGATTCACAATTCATGTATCAAATTATTTCGTCATGGTAGGCTGCGAAAATGTATTAGGATAATAATAAATTGATTTCGAAAATTCTAGTTCATCAACCAGTTTGAAAACAAGTTACAAAATCTTCTTTCTAAAACTGTTAAATATAAGGCCTTATCACACGGTGAAATTTCGTCAGCACTTTTCCGTTTCTACCCTCAAAAACCGGCCAAACAAGTTTCATAATCGACAACTTTTTCTAACCAGCTAGAAAATGAAATCTGAAATATTGTCCACAAATGAAATTCAGCCAATCATGTGAAAATTTGAAGTGACGTTACCTAAGTGACGTTTGTTGACTTTCGTTGTCGTTTGCTGACGGAAAGTGCCGAAGATATTTTGCCGTGTGATAAGGCCTTTAGATGACGTATGAATAGCCTAATGGAATCGAATGTAAGCAAATTACTATAACAATGTTTAAGAATTCTTCTTATATCTTTTTTTACACATACGGTTAATTCAATGTGACATTAATTAATTCAGAGTGGAATTCTCTTAGAAAGGCTCTGATGAGGGCTCGCCTTGTAACTAAAAATTTCAATCCCAATCTATTCAGAGGAGACATATGTAAAAAAAAGATTGATGATGATGTCGTCGTGTCCGTGTTAACAAAGAAAGGGGATGCAGTAGCTTCTGAGGGTAAAGACTCCTGAGCACCCAGAGGGCAGAAGTCTGACTTCTAGTTCAAATGAGGTGACACACCAACACATTCACTTGCACAACCTCTTTTTAAAGGGGGGTGGTCATTCTCACATGTCACAGATAGAACACAGAGGGAGAACAACCAAACCTAAACCAGTACTCGATTCCGGGAAGCCCAGATCTCGAGGAAGACGCGCTACCCTTAAGCTCTACCTTTATATATATATATTTATATATATATATATATATATATATATATATATATATATATATAAATATAATAATGTGTGTGCGCTCTCACGTGTGTATTTTGTTTTTTATATTTCTTTAAAAATTTTAATATATAATCTTTAACAATGTATTTAAGTCTATGATCAAATTCTAATTCATTTTTCAAAACCGTCAAGCACTTTTATTCTTCAATATTAAAATAAGAATAAAAAATTACTTTTCTTGCACATTAACTGTGAAACAGTGTTTTCACTTAATATTTTATTTCGTAGTGTATTAACTTTTTAATTTGCCCCCACGGTAATTTGTAGATGGATAATTCAATTCAATTAAATTTCTGTTTTCCAATTATATGACATAAATTGAAATATTCAAAATTCATTCCAATTTTAATCATTTTAACGATTAAAAAATTAAAAAATCAAAGCATACCAATGGGTCACTAAAAGACAAATAGAAGTCTCTATGCAAACATCAGAAAATCAAAGAAAATAATATAATTAAAACAAATTGCGATAAAATGAGTCAAAAAATTTTATAGAAAGTAATTTTTCCCTCAACTTTCATAGGATAAATACTTTTATTCTGTTTAATGGAATATTAACTTTTAAATTAATGACTTCAAATCTATGAAAAAAAAAAAAGATCGCTACTTTTCCAAAAGAAATTTTAAAATTTGTATGTACATTCATTATTTTTTCCTTATTGTCATACGTGGAACTTAGATTTGTAACATTGATTTTTCTTTCTAAACTGTTTTGACTCATATTTCATTTTTATTTTCTCTAATCGTTGTTCTTTAATCGTCGATTCCTCCAGCAATTTAGAAGAGAGTAACAGAATTTAAAATAAATCTAACACGAATATTTGACAAATAATCATTATATAAGATTACAGAATGTTAGAAATACCAAAATGCTTGCAAAGAAAATGAATATATTTACAGAATATTAATAAAAATAAACAATTTTACATTTTTCATTTTTTTTCAAAAATAAAATGCGTGTCATTTTGGACTTTTCTCTCCTATTGCCATTGTGATTTTTTTCCCAGGAAGATCATATCAACTTATAAGCTAATAAAGGAATTCATAGACTTATGGATGTTTTTATATTCATGTCAAAGCTAAAATATTTTACACACGCGCGTGTCGATAATAAACCAAATATGCAATACATATGGATAAAATGCGTGGCGTCAAAAAAACAGTTTTAAAACGTTTGTTGCTTGAAATGAGCTACCATCATTCAAATTTGATTAATAAAATAAACTCCCCGCATAAAATTGAGAAAACTCTTCAAACTTTAAACTCCTGATTAAATCGAAAAGGAGCGAACAAATCAATGAATTTTTCAACTCATTTTCTTCGTATTTTTTACTTTCATATCATTGTCAATGAATCGATCTTTCGGATTCATTCAGAAGTACTTTTAAATTAAAACAGAATAAAGGAAATAAAATATTTTTAATCTGCATTGCATTACTCCCCAACTGGCGTAGGAAAGTGTGCGTTACCCCAACTGGCGTTGAAAGATCGCGAGCGTTTGTTGACAACTGTGTTTTCATTTAAATTAAAAGCTTAAAAATTATGGTTATAATACTGTTGAAGCTATTTCAATCTCGATCCATAAATAAAATGGATTTGACCTGATTTTAAAGAAACGCGGACTTGATTCGGACGCATCACATCACATCAACTGTGTTTGCGCGTGACATCAAATGTGTTTTCATTTAAATTGAAAGTTTAAAAATTATGTGTATAATACTGTTGTAGTTATCTTCATCTCGATCCATAAATAAAGTGGATTTGACCTGACTTGATTCGCTGTTTTGTTTTATTTTGGGTATACAATGTGAATAAATTGTTTTTACGTTAGTTGTGTGTTTTTGTTATTAAATTGTATTTACGTTATATATTTTTCGTATGTGCTTATACTTTTAAACGTATCATTTTTAGATTATGTTTAATTTTTTTGGTTAATCAATATTTGATAGTTTTTAATACACATACCTCAAAATTTCCACGCGAACAGAGGAGTCACAGGTAATAGCTAGTAAATAATATCCTATATCTTTTCTTCGAAGTTTTAAACCCTTCATCCATTCCGATTCAAACAGGTATCGTTAATTCCCTGTTTGAGCCATAAACACTCTTTATTCAAACATCGAGGGAAACCCATCCAATAACATTTCCCCAAGCAACATTTGATTGAGAGGGCTGCTGGAACAGAAAAAAAGAAAGTTATGCCCAACCAAGAAAGTAGGGTGTAGGGAGTGTTCAGTTGCCAGGTTAAGATCACCTAACTCGATTACCCGTGCCCTGCGGAGGTTTCGTTTGATGGGGATGGACGGCTGGCCACCCCGGGGTAGGTCAAGTAATTGCTCCCCCTTTTCGTACATCTTTGCTTGGGTGTGGAATTCTTTCGGGTTATAGCTCGCTGCAGTCTCTCTCGCTGTATCTGTGCATTCTAGTGATGAAGTGTTTGGTTTGTTTATGAAGCTATTGTTTCGGATACCTTATCAGGGTAACGGAATTAACTTCTAAATATATCGTAAATGGGCTTTAACATTTAAGGTATCCCACTACTTTCGAAGGAAATTTTTTAAAAAATTGGATTTTTAAAAAACAATTCAAAAGTTTGGTTTTTAGATGTATTGTCAATTATGATACAAAATACTATAAATACAATAAAAGTATTTGAAAATATGATAGATTTTGAGAAATAAGAAATTCTGTAGTAAATTACAAAGAAATTTAATCAAAACGGTTAACACTCTACACAAAATGGTAGTGCAGCAAACCTATTTTTCTTTCTACACAAGTTATATAAAACAATGTTTAATGAAATGAATCAAAATCTAAGAAATATTTTAAGATGCAAAGAAGTGATGGGTGAAAGTATGTGTATATATGCATTTTTTCCATAAATTTACAGCTTATTTTTTCTAAAAACACTTATAAATAAAAATGTATTACACCATCAGTAAAACTTTTGGTTCATTTCATTGCCCATATTATTTAAAACACACGCTAATATTTTTATGTGAATACTTCTATTAGTTTTTGGGTATATCATGTTAACGGTGGAGAATTCTTATGAAAATGAAAGTTTTGTGAAAACTGAAGTGAAAGACAAATTTTAGTTGAAAAATAGACGCCCCTGGATGATAGGTCATACCTTTCTTTTTCCAGGAAAGATAAACTGTTTTGGAAAAACAAAAGTCTGTACCATAAGAAAAAACAAAAAAAATTGCCAATGTGCACGACAACCTGTTTTTTTAACGTAGTCGGATACCTTAAATTGTATCTTTCTGTTAAATATAAATATTATGAATTGCTTCCTTAGGTGGAAAAATCGAAGCAAACCATTGTGATGTTCTAATTTGTTAAAATATCTTCCTTCGCAATCCATTTCCAAGCAGGAAAGAGAGATTTACCGATATTTTATTCGGTGTTTGTTGAACTAATGCGCGCTGTTCAAAACAACGAAGTTCGTCTCAAAATAGCTCTGTTAGCGCTTTATAATGGGACGTGAATATAACTAAACTAAACTAAACTTGAACGAATGCAAGTTAGTGACCCCCTGTTTAGGCTTCAAGCTTAGCAACGGGTTTGGAAGAGAAAAAAGAAATTCTATAAATACAAAAAATTTTAATGATATCTCTATTAGCAGAAATCCAAATTCTAGATATATTTTTCTCATGGGAAAAAAAATATTTAAATGCATTGAAACTTAAGTGAGTCTGCTGAATTCTGTCTTTAAAGTCCTGATTGCAGAGAGCTCTTTGTTTATTTTGAGTTAATTTAGTGTCTGAAGTATTGATTTTATGGGCGTTATTTTATCTATATTTTCATGTTTTATAACATAACAAAAAGTCATCATTCATTACTGAGTTTGTCGGATGATGTTTCAAAATAGTTTAGTAATCAAGATGACAATAATGCATACTTTTGCAAAATGCATTAAATAGTATTTTCTCTAATATTGGATTAGAAAAGAACATCTTAATGCATTCTAACAGTTACAATTCTTAACAATTTAGAATACACAAATCAGTCATGATCTGTGTTGTTTCTTATAGTAGTTGTCATTGGACAAACCCGCTGTGACGTAGACAGTGATTTGAACCAATAAGGTGCATTTCTTGTTTTGTTTTTTTCAGTGGCGTCATCTAGGGCCCAGAGTATGACATTGTCAATCACACGTCAAATCCCGTTTTACGCGGCGGACTTCATTCATGCCTTTTCATTCACTCATCCATCGTATTTAAAATCTGAATCAGAGAACGATCACCTCTGAACCAGTACCCTCAGTGGTATTATTCCCGACATGGAGGACTTTGAGACCACAACAGATTTTATACGTGCCTTAGTCACCACCACACACGGGGAATCTCCGGCCGGCGGATTCGAATTCACAATCTTACGGACATGAGTCCAATGTCCTACCAACCAGGTTATCCCGGCCGTTAGTCATGATCTGTAGTAATATCAGTTTAAAAAATCTGGTTGAAACTGCGAAAATTGCTCTCTAGTTATTTCAAATACCTACCAACTTTCTTTTGAAATGTCAATTTCATTCACATCTTTTTTAGGGCTTTTTTAGTCCCAACATCTTACTGTATCCCAAAATCCACAAAAATTAGCAAAAGTTTCCTAAAATCTATATGTTGCTTAGGTTAAAAATATGAAAAGTGTAAAATTGTTGAACTCAAATGCGGATAATTTTTTTCTGAAACTTCTGTTTTAGTTTCATTTCTTTTAGCGCAAATTTATTCATACAGCCTTGTGGTATCTATGAATCCATAATACCATTTTATCAGCAAAAAATGATGAAAAAATCATTCAAATAAGGTAGTTTGCCTTACCTTATCTTCCAGGACCGCCACTATAGCTGAGTAATAATTTCACTTTCACACAAATAATCCATAATCTTGGAGTCGAAATATTTATTTTCACGTCACGTACACAAAACAAGCAAAAATAACATTCACTCAAAGAATCTGTGGTGACATCTTAGTAAACCAGTAACAGCCACTAGATACTAGCGATCACTTCTGCCGATTGGATAAGTTACTGGACTTCAAACCCAAACATCGCAGGTTCAATCCTTGGCGGAATTCAACTTCCATATTGGCACAATTCCAGCCAACACCATCGCCACATTAGTGACCTCGGGTGATGAACCTTCAAACAGCTGTCTATCCGCAGCAAAAGCAACCAAAGACTCACTTGACGTCAGACTCACTTGAAACAGCAATCACTCTCTTCACTCTCCATAACACTTGGGGCAATAAAATCGTTCGTCTCTCTACTTACTCACTGGTAGGGGTCTTTATAAGCCAGTAACAGCCACTGAACATTGGTGAGCACTTTTGCATAGAGGATATGGAACGCGACTGCAAATCGTTAGATCACGAGTTCGATCCTTGGTGGAATTCAATCTCCACATTGGAACAATTCCAGCCAATAAAATCGCCACAAATCCATGCAAACCAAAAGAATTTTCTTATTTTCTAACCATGGACATGAGTGAAACTAGCAAAATAACTTCTATCTCAGAAAATTTAGGAAATAATATGTTGTTTTCTCGTTAATGGAAATGTTTTTTAAAGTATTGAATAGTTTTATTAAAATTCGTGCACATAAATAAACATAATTATGTTAAAATATTTTTTAAGGTATCTGACTGCGTTCGAAAGAAATTTTTTGAAAAATCACATTTTTAATTACAACTATTTAAAACTGGTTTTTAGATGTATTGTCAATTATAATACAAAATACTATACATACAGCAAAATTATTTGAAAATATAATATATTTTGTGTAAATGGGTATGGGGAAAATGGGTATTGAATTTTGATGAAATTGAACCAAAACGGTTAACACAAAATTGTAATGCAGCAATTCTATTTTTCTTTGTACACGAGTTATAGAATATGATGATCAATGAAATGAACCAAAATATAAGAAAAATCTTGAGATGCAAAGAAATTATGGGTAAAAATATATGTATAGGTGCATTTTTTTCCATAAATTCACAACTTGATTTTTCTAAAAACACTTGTAAATGAAAAGTATTTCACCAACAATAAAACTTTTGGTTCCTTTTATTGTCATTATTATTTAAAACATGCGCTGAAATTTTTTGTAAAAACCTGTGTTAGTTTTTTAGATATTGAATATTTAGAATTGTTATGAAAATGAAAGTTTTCAGAAAATGGAAGTTCAAGACAAATTTTAGTTGAATAATATATAACCGTGGAATGATAAGCTAGGTTTTTCTTTTCGTTGAAAAGATAAACTGTTTTGGGAAGAAAAAAGTATGAACTACAAGAAATAACAACGAAAAAAAATAATCACCAATGCGGTGGAAAACAAATATTTTTAACGTAGTCGGATACCTTAAAGTAACAAGTAAATTCGAATAGGCAAGGAAGATTACAACAAATTATTGAATATAAGAGATTAAACAATCTTTTAATTAAATTAAACATCCACATTTTCTTTTTTAACAATTTTCTATAAGGAAAAGTAAATTTTACATCAGTGTGTCATATATTTCATTACTTCAATATAAAAAAAACATGCTTTAAAACAAATTTTCTTAGCAAATATTTTATATAACTTCACAGCAACAAAGTTTCATTACATAAAAACAATTTCTAAACCACGAGATATAATATTAAAATTATATCATTATCCTTCATGTTAATAGTTATTTCTATTCACTTTGAATTACAAGAACCCTTATCTGAAAAATAAATGTTTTTGTAGACTGCCCAACGTTACTCAAAAGAAAATTTGATATAAATAAAAAATAAGCGCAAAATAAATGTTCCAAGAAAACGTTCTTGATGCATAGCTGTTAAACATTATAACAATTTGTTTCAAAAAATCTTTTGAGAATTTTTTTCTCTTTGTTAAGTACTTTCTGGATGGCATCCAAACGGACTAGATACACCCAAGATTGTTTAATGCTGAAAGTGCCATAAATCGTATAAAATTGTGATTAATTTCCTCTTAGCATTATTTCTTCATTCCGGGAATACCCCGGACCATTAATATTGGCCGCTCTTTAATTTATAACTAATGTCTGATAAAATGTCGGTGACTTAATTTTTCACTTTTTCTCCGCTCTGTTTCCATAAATATGTTCTTCAACCACGATTATAATAATTTTGAGAATATTTCGCTGTCTTTTAATTAAGAGTCAGATGTGTGTTGCTATTTTTATGCTTTGATTAACTGATTGTGGAATAAAAATGATCTGTGCAGGCTTCTTTTTGGTAAAATCGTGAAATAGAAGAAAAAAAATTCAATAAAATGTGTACTAATATCCCTTACTTTTATTATCATGTATATGACGCATCAAATGGCGGATATGACGTATCAAATGAAGTATATGACGTTCCACATGACGGATATGACGTATCACAAATTGATTACTCTGACCCTTTCAGAGTCATGCAGAAAAAAAAATTAATAACCAAACTCCGCGACAGAAACACTGGTAGAAGTTACGTTTGAGTTTAAGGTCCTTCCCCAGTCACAGTAAAATACTTCCTGTGGGAAGTACGTTCCGTCATCGATACGAGGTAGTCAAAACCACACCCTTTCTGATGCTAAAAGGGTGGCGAGAATCAATCACCATTATGTAATCTTCTCATCCTAATGTTTGAGGTACCCCCAGGGGAAAATATGAAGTATAGAAAAAGAAAACAATGTAAAAATAATTTTTAAAAAGTCTATTTCTAATTTTGACAAATTTCTCATCTCTAAACTAAGAAAAAAAGAAATTATGTTTGAGATCTAGGGCTTTCACCGGCCACAGTAGAACAAAGTGCGTTCCATCATTGATACGAGGTAGCCTATCCCACACCCTTTCTGAAACCATCAGGGTGGTGAGAATCAATCACCATGCTGGAATCTTTTCATGCTTAATATTTGAGGTACCCCCAGTGGAAGATAGAAAAAGAAAACAAGGTAAAAATATTTTCAAAAATCTATTTTGAATTTTGACAAATTTTCTCATTTCTGAAACTAAATTTGTCCGAATAACACATTTTTGTAATCGTACTTTCTATACGTAAACATTACGATTAAGAAATGCTTTAATCTAGAAGATTAAATTTGGCATGAAGTTTTTCACGTCAAATTTTCAAACACTATCAAATTTTTAACGAAATCTGTCCAAAGAAAATATACTCCTATCTGAGGGCAAGTGAATACGATAGCTACGAAGCATAAAACGATGCTCAGATACTAAGCTTTGGCGCACAATTTTGGCATCTAAAATGTAAAACAGTATCAAATTTTAGCCTCTAAAGGGTAATTCAGTATCAAATTTTAGCATCTAGAGTGTAAATCAGCATCAAATTTTAGCATCTCAAGTGTAGATCAGCATCAAAATTTAGCATTTAGAGTGCATATGAGTATCAAATTTTGGAATTAAATTCCTCCAAATATTGACCGTCTGTATATTTGTGTGCAATAATTCGTAATTTAAAAAATGAAGCAACTTTTCCTCTAGCATTAAAGCCTGTTTTAAGCAAAGGTTCCCTTTTTGACCGCACCCATCGCAATATCTCTCCATTTGCCCATTCTATCTGCTTCAAATTCGTTTCAGTACTATCCAACTGTCTAGTAAGTGGTTTTCCTCTTCATTGTTCACTCTCTATTCTTGAAAATATCTTTTTTTTTTAATTTCGAAAGTATAATCAGATACATAATCCAATATATAATCAGATATATGAATTTGAATAATTAACGCTTACATATAACATTTTTTTCATATGTTGGTTATTTGGTAAAATAGCATTAAGCTGTCCGACTACGTTTAAAACACTGGTTTTATCCAGCACATTGGCGAATTTTTTTTTATATTGTTATTTCTTGTAGTTCAAAATTCCCTCTTTCCGAAACAGTTTATTTTCTCTGGGAAAAGGAAGGCTTGACCTATCATTCAGGGTTCCCCGTTTTTCAAGTAAAATTGATCTTTCACTTCAATTTTTTTTTAAACTTTCATTTTCATTAAAATTCTTCACCGTTAACATGTGATCTCAAAAATCAATAGAGATATTTACATAAAAATTCCAGATTGAGTTTTAAATCCTATGGACAATGAAACGAACCAAAAGTTTGATTGCTGGCGAAATATTTTTTTTCATTTATAGGCGTTTTTTAGAAAAATTAACCGGCAAATTTATGGAAGAAATGTATATATATATATGTATGTTTTTACACATAATTTCTTTGCATCTCAAGATTTTTCTTAGATTTTGGTTCATTTCTTTGATCATTATATTCTATAACATGTGTACAAAGAAAAATAGGATTGCTGCATTACCATTTAGCATAGGGTGTTTACCGTTTTGTATAAATTTCATTAAAATTTCTTACATTTCTAAATTTCTCAAAACATATTACATTTTCAAATTATTTTGTTGTATTTATCGCATTTTTTATTATAATGAACAATACATCTAAAAACCATTGTTTTAAATTGTTTTTAAAAAAATTCAATTTTTTAAAATTCTTCTTTCGAACGTAGTTGGAAACCTTTATCCTACATTATTTAAGACCTTTAATTTAAGATAACGTCACCTTTAGCTTGATATGCCCTTAAAAGTGGAAACTCTATAACAATGATGATATTGAAAAGTTACTATTCGATCAGATCTAAAATGCTGTGCGATCAGATATATGACTTAAATATCTAATAACTTAAGAGAATCAAATTTGGTATATGATTTATTAAGTAAAATTGTAGTTCTGTGTCAGATTTATGGTACTTCTCCGTTATACGGAACAACTAAAAATCACCAAAAAGTCGCCAAATAACCGTAAATCGAAAAAAGGGAAAAATCGCCAAAAATGCAAAATTACGTCAAATTTCCAGTTGTTAAACATAGCGACTTTATTCTCGTTTTGTTCACATTGGCGACATTTTTTGTCATTCACCTCCCTTGCCGACTTGACTCGCGTTTGGCTCACATTGGCGACATCTTGAGCCCGTTTGACGGAAAAGTACCAAATTTCTATTTCAATGGATCAAATAGCAGTGCCCAAAATTCTCACTAAATTTTTTCCTCTATTTAATAATACAAGACGAAACACTCATGCACAGGAGTCTAAGAATGGAAGTCGTATCATAAAACTCCTCCTCGTAAAAAGCGATCATTCGCGAATTTTACAGTCTCTTCCAAGGTTCACTATTTTTATATGAGAAAGGGAAAAAATGTTATCTCCTGCTTTAGAAAGTATACGAGAAAAATTCGAAGAGATCACTTCTTATAAATTTAACATAATCTTTATTGTAATTTTTATTGACAACTAAGAAGATTAAAATTAGAAAGAAATTGCGAATGCCGGAAGTCAAGATTTTGATAAATCATATTAACAACCTCTTTACACATTGTCTTGACCTTGTAGATATATTTTGATGCTATGCAATGCATATGGCAGAATGAAGCAAGTAAAATTATTTGGCATAACGTCCACTCTTACAAAACACAAGTTTTATAACGGTTAAAAATAAACATTAATTTAAAATGCAATTTCCAGTAGCCAACTACAAGAAACGGTGCGGAAAGACAGTCAGTCAGCGATAATAATCTTTTTAAATTCACAGCCAATAAATCTTGCATTTGCGCTGATGCACGTGATGCAAAAAAGGAATGAATGCTATCAGGATTCTGGCATCATAACCTATTCAGTAGATTAACAGGCAGTTTTCAAAGTTATTGCATACTACCCGCCTTTGGAGACCAGCTGGTTCGCCATGAGTTAATGCGTTCTAGAATTTTCAACTCAATATTTAGATGCCTTATGGTTATAATTTATCAGTCAAATGTGTTTAAACTTCAAACTTTGATAGTCACGTAACTCGTGTGATTATCGAAGCCTTACGATATTTGTTCATTGTACTATATACTTTCTGATTTGAAATCAGCTTTTTTACAAAATATCACATATTTATTCATCACATTACGCTATCATTTCAACACGTGCTGAGCATCACACTTTCGTCGGTTTAATTTGCAATAAGAGTTAATTTAATCATTCCTTTTGAGGTTCTTGTCAAAGTGAGGGCAAAGCACTGGTGCGCTCTTAACTTGCTCTAGGGGGTTAAATTCTACTTTCATTTTATGAGAAATGAATTGTTGGAAAACACAATTAAAGTATTTTTAAAAAATTCATTAAAAATAGAAACTTAATTTCATTGTTATCATTGAAAAAAAAAATACTTTTAAAGAGGATTTAAAAAAAGTTTTGTATTGTAATATTTGTGAGAAAAGAGCATTTATTTTATATTTTATCTTTAAAAATTATGTGAGAATTATTTTAAGGAGGGACAAGGAGTTGATTATCATTTTTAGTTTTTAATGGCTTATAATAAAGTAAATACTTCAGAAGAAATGAAAAACTAAAAGAATAGAAATATGAGCATGTATAACGTTTACAACCTCCAATAATCCCAACCTTCCCTCAAAAATCAAATAATCCCTCAAATAATCAGTTATGAGGATGAGACGCTTCTAAAATAGTGTTTGGTTCTGTCCACTCAGGTGGGTACACCGGGTAGTACCGGGATATTGGGTCGACTACCCTAAATCAATGACGGAACGTGCTCCCCACTGAGTATACACTGAAGAGACAAAAATCATGGGATGACTGTTAATATCGTGTCGGTCCTCCTTTTGCCCGGCGAAGTGCAACAACTCGACGTGTCATGGAGTCCACAAGTCGTTAGAAGTCCTCTGCAGGAATATTGAGCCATGCTGTCTGTATAGACGTCTATAATTGGAAAAGTGTGGATGGTGCATGAGTTTGGGTACGAACGGGCCTTTCGATGATGTCCCATAAATGCTCGATGGGATTAATATCGGGCGATCTAGATGGCCATATCATGCGCTGGAATTGTCCGGAATGTTCTTCAAACCAATCGCGAACAGTTCTGGCCCGGTGACATCGCGCATTGTCATCCATAAAAATCCCATAGTTGTGTGAATACGTTAAGTCCATTAATGGCTGCAAGTGATCTGCAAGCAGCTGAATATAACCATTTCCAGTCAATGATCAGTTCAGTTGCACCAGAGGACCGAGTCCAGGCCATATAAAAACAGCCCACACCATTATGCACCCACCACCAGCTTGAACAGTGCCTTGCTGACAGTTTGGGTCCATAGCTTCGTGGGTTCTGCGCCACACTCGGACTCTACCATCAGCTCGTAACAACTGAAATCGTGACTCATCTGACCACGCCACGATTCTCCACTGGTCTAGGGACCAGTCGATATGCTCACGAGCCCAGGAGAGCCGCTGCAGGCGATGTCGTGCTGTCAGTAAAGGCACTCGATCGGTCTTCTGCTGTCATAGCCCAAGGAAGACAAATTTCGCCGCACATTCCTGTCGGATACGTCCCTCGTACGTCCCACATTGATTCCTGCAGTTATTTGACGAAGTGTTGCGTGTCTATTAACATTGACCATTCTACACAGACGTCGGCAGTCTCGGTCGTTAAGTGCAGGTGGTCGCCCACTGCGCTGTCCATGATGGGATGTGATGCCTGAAATTGCATACTCTCGGCACACTCTTGATACTGTGGATCTCGGAATGTTGAATTCACTAACGATATTCGCAATGGAATGACCCATGCGTCTAGCTCCAACTAACATTCCACGTTCAAAGTCTGTTAATTCTCGTCGTGCCGCCATAAATCACGAAAAACCTGTTAACATGAATAACTTGAACACAAATGAAAGCTCTGGAAAACGAACTGCGCATTTATACTTTTTCTCTGTGATACTACTGCCATCTGTATATTTGCATATTGCTATCCCATGACTTTTGTCACTTCAGTGTATTATGTCATAGTTGCTGGTATCATTCAAGATCTCATGGAAGTTTATAAATTTGGTGTAAAAGTCAATTGCTAAACTTCCTCTAACTAGGACAAAACGTTTTTGCGTTATCACGTTAAAAAATAAACAGATAGATAAAATTACAAAGCATGTTAACGTATTCTGAACTCTTATGTAACTTACCACTTTTACTAATACAAAACTATCAGCTGATAAATGGTTTTTTAATGGGATATTATTTCTAAAATTGTGTTGAATATTTTTAATGAAAGCTTTAAAATTCAAATTAATTTTTTCTGTGGCAAATAAAGTCATGAATTATAGGTTTAAATCAGGTAAATTATCAGCTAGTCTATATTAATAATGTATATGCTTAAATAATAAAAAATGCAAGGATCGGCAATAGCAAGAATTTCAATACAACCCTATTTGCATCATATTAAAAAAATTTCAAATAATGTCTGCCATAAAGGAAACTAAGTAATAATATCTAAATTATTTTTAAATTTCCTTAACATTCCCTAATCTGACTTATGGCTAAACTGAATAATAGGATGCTCATAATTTTAATAAACATTTCAAATATTTTTGCTGTGATATTTTCACACATTTCATTCTATCCAGTTTAAAAGCATCTGATATTTCTATTATATAGTGATGAACAGGTTGGTCCATTTATAGAGTGGTAGATGTTATCCATTTCCATATAATATTTTCTGAAATCTCCTAACAGAGCTTTTCGTGAAATTCCGAATAAAAATATTTCAGAATGTAATAAATAACGAACCACGTATTAAAAACATATTTCGACCGTCAAAGTAAACGACAATCCTTTTCATAATTTATTACCCTCGCTTCAAATTATGCGAAGCAGTATCATTCTCTCTTTCAACACATAATAACTCCCCCCTAAAAAATATGGATAATAGCGATTGCAATTGACGCCAACAGGAATGCGATAAAATCTGAAATATTACTTCATGACACAGCCCTTATATTACTCTATCTACATTTCGATATTGCCAACACTGTAGTCATAAACTTTCACAAAAAAAATCGTGCCTGATTTTTAACTCTCTACCATCCTTGCAGATCTCCGTTATTGATCCGAATATTCTTTCTTAGGGAAGTCTTTTCTTCTTCTTCTGGAGTTTTTTTTTCGCAGCCCCCCCCCCCCTTCAGAAGATTCCGCCCGACCCTCCTATTACTTCATCGATTATTGTGTCGTGCTTTGGAAGGATCCAACACTTCACGCATCCCTTGTTCCAGATATTTTTTTTATATTCTCTTCGCTTCAGTTGTGCTTTATTTCTTTTTCCCGTTGACGCATCCTTTTAAAAGGAACAACATCCATTGTGAACGGGAAGGAAGGAACGAGTTTTTTTCTTGAACGCTTTCGAGAACTGATATTTTTCATAGCATGATCTATGCTTATTTTTCAGTGCGATGCGGTGCGGTGGCATTCGCGGAGATTTTGCTGCAGCTTTGGGATGCAGCGACGCGATGTTTATTATTCCACACGTCATTAATTGTTATGCAGATGGTGGCGGTTTTGAGAGCTGGAGTTTGCTCTTGTATCGGAAAATGTTTCTCGTTTTTTTATTTGTTATTATTGCTATATTCTTTCTTTTTTTTTTAAATGTGAATTTTTTTCATGACTTGTATCTTACAAAAGCAATTGAAAACTATTTGAGTCTTTTAAAAAAGCTATGAGTATTTAACATTTGGATGGCTGAAAAAAGTAGACGAGTATTTTTTAAAAATTGAATTGAACTGAAGAAATGGATGCTATGATTATTCAACTCATGTAACGTTGAATGGTATAATATTTGTGCCGTTTCGTATCACAATAAAATACATCTGTATAGCAATTATTTAATACTGGTTGGCATATGGATTGTGGATGTACCATGATCGGATAATCGAAAACTCGGTTACTATAGATATTGGATGTTATACCTAAAACATTGGATGACATACCTATCAATTAGATTTAGGCTACACCAATTGGATGCTATACCTATCCAATTGGATTTAGGTTATATCAATTGGATGCTATACCTATCCAATTGCATTTAGG
>JAPMOQ010012849.1:2821779-2856209 GCA_026543055.1 Argiope trifasciata | reverse complement strand
TGGATGCTATACCTATCCAATTGCATTTAGGCTATATCAATTGGATGTTATACCTATCCAATTGGATGCTATACCTATCCAATTGGATTTAGGCTGTATCAATTGAATGCTATACCTATCCAACAGATTTAGGCTACATCAATTGGATGTAGCCTATCCAATCAATCACCTATCCAATTCGATTTAGGCTACACCAATTGGATGCTATAACTATCAATTGGATTGAGGCTATGTAAGTTGGATGCTATACCTATACAATTGGAAGTTATACTTATCCAATTGGAGAGGCATCTATCCAATTGGATAATGTACCCATTCAATTGGATACTGCGCCAATCCGATTGGATACTGTACCAATCCGATTAAATGTTATACCTATCCAATTGGATCTACGCCAGTCAGTTGGATACTATACCTACCCAATTGAATGTTATACCTATCTAATTGGATCTATGCTAATCCAATTGGATACTATCCCTATCCAATTGGATCTATTTTGTACCTCTCCAATTCCTGAAGAGTTGAATAGTATCACGTTTATACCGTTTCGCATCACGATAAAATGCATCTGAGTAGCAATCTTTTGTACTGGTTGGCATATGGATTGTGGATATACCAAGCTTGGATAGTAGAAAACTTGGTTAATATGGACTAATTTTAAATCATTTTTCAATTCCTACAATTAGTTCACGCTCAGCCTGTATATATTTATATAGTTTGTTCTAGCGTTCAATCGTTAATAAAATAATTTTTTATTCATCTCAAGTTTAAATACATTTTTTAACTTGTAGTTGATGACACTTGATGTTAATACAATACTATTTTCAAATATTGATTCATAAATTAAATTTAATTCCTTTTTAATACTTTAAGTAGAATTTTAGCAGTTTTTAACGAAACTTGAAATCAACAAGCAGCATTGTAGCGAATGAGCAATCTCTAGAATGCGAGGATTTCAACATTTTTCAAGTGAAGATGAAGAATGCAATTCTTGTGAAAACCAGTCACTTTTGTGATACTTAATACTTTTTTGATAACTATTTAATAGAAAGTAGCTAAAATAAAAAAATTTCTTTCTTGACCTAAGTAGGAATTGAATTTAAATTTATATATATGTATTACCTGTTTCCTATATGAAGAAGAGAATGTTTTGCTCTAAAAGTATTGCAATCTTCAAAATATCACCAATCCCTTCAAAAAATTCACATTGTCTTTTCTGATTCGTTTTTATAAAGGACATGAATAAATCTAATAAATCTAACATGAATAAATCTTAATGATCAGACGGTCTTTATAGCATTGGCAGGAACTGAGGTTGAGTCCTAGAGACCACCACTGGCCACGGCGCAATCCGCTCAGTGGGAAGAACGTTCCGTCATTGATTTAGGGTAGTAGACCCCATATCTTTGTACTATTAAATGCACCCATTTGAATGGCGAGAACCAAGCACCATTCTAGAAGCTTCTCATCCTCATAATTGAGGTGAGAACTCAACTAATCTCCCTAACGGTTGGATTAGTTGAGGTTGTAAAGGCTATGCATAATCATATTTGTATTCTCTTAGTCTTTCATTATAAGTACTATGTGCTTTGTAGTTTTATGAGAACAACAGTCTGCTTATTTCAGGCGCTTTCTTTTTAACCGATGGAGACCAGAAAACGTCAAAGAATCACTGCTTTAGTAAAAAGATCATAAACTGAGTTTCCTTTCATCAAAGTTAAAGTATTTTTATGTCTTCTCACAAGAGAATATGCAAATTGAGAAAATCAGCACTTTGATGAATTTCTCTGAAAATTTAATACATATTTACGTTTTTAATTTAGTGAGTTTTAAGCCAAGTTCTATTTTTTTATTGCATTTTTGAATAACCGCATTTTATAAGTATGTGAAAGTACGAACAGAAGGATAATAGATCTCTTTACAAATAAGATAAGATTTAACATTTCGTTCAGATCTACACTGTTGCTGTTGTTATCTATGGCCCTTTTATAAGCCCGCTGACAGACTGTCAGCGATTTAAGCCTAAAAGAGCGTCCCTTGTTTTTTCAGCACCGCCCGCTAGGGCCAAGAGTACGTTTGCAAGAAGGGTTTGCATAACCCTTTTTACAGGGGGGGGGCACATTCACACACCTTATAGATAAAACACAGAATAACAGCCATGCCCCAATCGGGAAGCCTAGATCACGGGGAAGACAGGCTACCTCTATTACAGAATGCATGAGATCTACACTAAATGTTAAATCTATGTATTAAAATTTTGCCCATATTATAATTTATATATAAAATATATTTGCGTTTTCCAGGCATTTCGAAAAACTATCAAGTAATAACAAATCAAAAAGATTAAAACTATCCTAAAAACAATCTACTTGAAACTATAAGCACATACGAAAAATATAATGCATAAAAATACAACTAACCCATTTTTAAGTACACAACTAACCTAAAAACTATTTATTTACAATGTGTACTTGAAATAAAACAAAACAGCAAATAAAGTTCATATTTCCTTAAAATCAAGTCAAATCCATTTTATTTATGGATCGAAACTGAGATAGCTTCAACAGTATTATATACATAACTTTTAAACTTTTCATTTAATTGAAAACACAGTCGTCAACAGTCACATGCGAACTTTCAATGCCAGTTGGCGTAACGTAAATACTTGACTTTCTCACGCCAGTTGAGGTAATACAATGCAGATTAGAATTTTTTTTTCCTTTATTCTGTTTTCTTTTGATTTACGAATACTTCAGAATGAATCCGAAAGATTAGCAACATCTATTTTTAAATACATTAAACACTAAAAAAATAAACAGAATCGTTTGAAATAATCAGTCAAAATTCTGCTAAGCCAACCTCATTACTGTTAGGGGGAAAAAACATGGAGCCTTGCTCATCTTTGACATTATTTGGCCTCAGCTTTTTGGTGCGAAAGTTAGTTTTTGAGGAATAAAGAATTAATCACTCAATTAATCGGAATAAAGCGTAGCCTATGTTCTACTCCTGACTATAATCTATCTTTGAGCTCAATTTCATCTAATTCCGTTCAGCCGTCCTGGCGTGATTGGCGAACACAAATCCATCCATCTATTCATCCATCCATACAATCATATTTATAATATTACTAGCCGCCTTTGGCGACCAGCTGGTTCACCATGAGTAATGGGTTCTAACATTTTCAATTAAATCACATACTCATTAGCTTTGAAGTAACTTCGAGCATTGATTGGCCTGAAATGAATATTTTCTTTAAGATGATGGACTGAAAGCTCTAAAAGAACGCGTTTCCTAATAATATTCTTTAATTTTATAAATCAGTCATTTTTAATGATTGATTTAGAAGACTGATTGTTGTAGCCACTTTTATTTAAAATATTAATACAAATATTTTGTAAAATATGGCTCACAGAGCAAAGTATGAAGAAATCTAAAACTCGTTATTCATCATTGCATTGTTTGACTCAAACTACATAAAATGTAATTATGTATTTCATTTAGATCAAATTAATAGTATTAAACAATATATATGCCTATTAATATGTTACAAATTGACCATTGAAAAGAAATTTGAATGCATATCCTGTATAAAGATAATTTATTCAATTAATGATTTAAATACTGCAAACCATCATAGAATCCTTTGCTTTGCATTCTTTAAAGAAAATATCACATTTTTAATTTATTTTATTTTATACAGTCACGTTCTAAAAGTTGCATTTCTTTAGATTTATTTTGCGATGATAGTTTTTTTTATTCGTACTTCCGCCATTCTTTTATTTTATCCAGTCACGTGCTAAAAACGTGGTTAAAATATTTCTTTAAAAATTCGTTAAAAATAGACGCTTACGTTATAAATTAAAAAAACTGATACCGTTAGAAAGCTAATTTTTTTAATCTTTAAATTGATATAAAAATCATGTTTGTGCAATAATATTTTCGTAAGTTATAGCGGAAAAACGTCGAAATTTCGCTTAAATTTTTATTAATTCAAATTCTAATTAAAAATTCGAAAAAAGGGCTCCGAGGTGCACATTCCCGACCTCCCAGGTATACATATACCAAATTTGGCAGCTGTAGGTCCAACGGTCTGACCTATAGAGCGCCAACACACACACAGATTGAGCTTTATTATAAGTATAGATAAGAAAGATTTAAGCATGAATGATCCAAATCTTTTTCTATATACTAATAAAAGGAAACGCTATATTGGCAAAATGTAGATGAATTTATAGAAAATTCTATAATATCTCAATAATCCAATATGGTCATATCAAAAACTATATGCAATATAAACTCTATATATCAAATAAATTCAATGAATCGAAATTCTTCAAGAATTATAGGTTTTTAACAGAATATAATACATTAGCTTCGAATAAAATTTACATAGAATAAAAATTTAATATTTCAGTCAAAACGCGATTATTGATTTTTATTCCTGCGAAGGAATATAAATTGAATAATAATAATAAGAAGAAAAATTACTTGTTCTGACTGCGATAAAAATGCTCAATAAATCAGAATAGCTTACGAAGAATGAAGAAATATTTTCCGAGTAGTCTTACAGGTATTTCTAGCTTATATTCCGCTAATCCTTTTCTAACGTAACTTCGAACGATGTTTGTATTTCAAATTAGTTTCGTTTTAGTTTTCACAATGAAGAGGCTTACTAAAAAGAAAAGCGACAGTTTCAAAGAGAGGTTATACTTGAAAATATTTAATAAAATTTCTTTTTTATATAATCAAACACTTGACAAAATAAGGAAATGACAAAAAGATGCGAAATGTTTGGAGAGTACGATAACAGCTTAGTTATTTCTACTTTATTATTTCTAATAATAAATTTCATCTAGAGTTAAATTTTTAAAATAGTTTTAACTATAAAACATTCACTAGATAGAATTTTTTATAATATGAAAATGATTAAAAATACACAGTTATGTATTTAAATGTATCGAAATTTCTATTTTTATTTATTTAATTTTTTACACCAACTTTTGGGTGTGACGTATCCCACAAAAATTATATTTTGCTATAAGGCTGGTGGCTCTTAAAATTTCAATAATATGAAATATTAGTTTCATTCAAAAATGTAGTAACTGAAAGAGATATTTGATCAAAAGCGACCCTTCTTGTTAGAATATAAATTTTTTTTCTATATTGCTGATTATGAAATGGGTTACTCTAAACTTTGATTTTCGGCAATTCAGAGAAGATCCCAAGCACCACAGTTTATAGTCACGAGGCGTGTTATATCTTAAAAGTTTTCCTTTTGAAATTTTTAATTCTTCATGTTAGGCATTCGTATACTAATATAACGGCAGGATTTATTATTTTTGTCGTGACAATGGGATTCGAATACCAAATATAAACTGGATGCTTTTTTTTTTTACATATTGAGGACTTAGCTTGATTTTTATACACGTTTGGGATAGCAGTAATTAAGAGTTTTCCAACCAAATCAACGATATATAACCCAAAATTCCTTTTAATGGTTTTTTAACTAAATGTTTTTTAACTATTATGGTTGATAATAATACTTTGAAACACAATTATGAAAAACTATTTTATTTGAAAGAAAATAAATGGTGGTGGTGGTCCTAATGCCACTTGGTCATACCAAGCACGAATGAGCGGAGCTCTTTCGAATGAAGGCAGAGGTGTGCGCCTTTCGTTGTCAACGAGCACCGTTCAGGTGAAAGGACGACTTTGCTCAAACACACACGACACAACCCTTTTTAGGGGGTGGTCGAACTCATTCGTACACTCATTCATCCATCCGCAAGTCAGAATTTAGATCCAAATCAGAGACCGACTCATCCCTGATTCAGTACCCCCAGAGGTATCGTTTTGTTATGGAAACATAGAGGACTCTGCAGTCACGACCTATTTAACGTGCCCCAACTGCCATTAGCTAACACGACGGTCTTTGGCCGAGACGAGGATAGAACCCGCTACCTTTCGGTAACGAGACTGACGTTCTACCAACCAGGCTACCGCGGCCTACAGAAAATAAATAATTAGCTATAAATGTCTCATTGTTTCGTAAATTGATTTCTGTTATGATTTAACCTTTTGTTAGTCCTAACGATTTTCATTCCTACATGCATCTTTAAGACATTCAGACATCTAATGTATTAGGTTGGTGCGTATGAAATGTCGGATTCTTAAGTGATTGTATAAAACTGCATATCTTTCTTCAAAAGCTGTTTATTCAATCAAAGTATGCTCCATTCGCTTCAATACACTTCTCTCAACGAGATTTTAAAGCGTAGATGCCTGTCTTAAAAAAATTTTGGTCTTTAGAATTAATAAACTCTGATATCGAGTTGTTTAGACTGTCTTCATTTTCATAGTGTTTGCCCCTTAAAAACAGCTCTAAATGCTTGAAAAAATGAAAATCGGTCGGCGAGAGATCCGGTGAATAGGGTGGATGCTGCAAAACTTCATATTCCAGTTCGTTCCAGCTTATTTCGCTCTGTCAGTGCGTGCGGTACCCACTTGTCCATCTTCTTAACCTTGCCAATCTCAGAAAGGTGTCTCAATATCGTTGTATGGTCAACTTTCATCCTGATAGCAAGTTCCCTCGTGGATACGGCTGGATCCGCTTCCACTAGAGCCTTCAGGTCATCATTCTTCACAGACGTTTTGGGTCTTCCGCGCGGCTCATTTTGCAGTGAAAAATCGCCAGTCCGAAATTTTTCGAACCAACGCTGCACTTTCCGATCGTTAACCGTATTCTCCCCAAACGCTTGGTTTATGTTGCGTGCAGTTTTTGCAGCACTATTACCAAGTTTGTACTCATATAAGAAAATGACGCGAATGTCGGCAGAATTCATATCGGCAATAAACTCAAAAGAAATAACAAAAGGGAAGACCTTCGAGAAAACCTATTTTGCTGAAATGAGTCTCTGGCAATGGACAATACGACTATGAATGAGGTTATGCCAAAGACAAAAGTATAACGAAAACAGGGAGACAAACGTCCGCATGTAAAAAGAATCCGACATTTCATACGCACCAACCTAATATTTAGAAGATATAAAATCTGTACCTTGATTTTGGCAAAAATTTGTATAAGTAATTCTGAAGTTATTTGCAGCAGTTTGTAAGGTTTGCTGTAAAATGGAGATAACTCAAAGTTCCTCAAAATACGAGAATTATGGTGATGATATCTTACTTAGAATTCGAGATCTATAAAATTGATGGAAAGTTCTCTCTTTGGAGTATTGATTGTGTAGAGAACTACTTAACTGCTCTATGAATGCTAATACCACGTTTTGTCTACTTATGTTGTGAATTAATGCAGGTGCTACTCTTCGTGTGTACCTTGTTTTTTTGTACAAGGTGTACCTCCACCAGACCGAAGATAATTCCTTATTTCATTTTGATTTGCTGAAAGAGGGTTCAGCATTTATTATATTTAGGACCTGGCAATGTATAGTATTGTGAAATCTATTAAATTAGATATAGACAAAAATAGATAACTGATCATTTACAAGTACATTTGAACCCCCCAGCTTCAGCCTCGACTTCTGGAAGCCGGGCTCGCCGCTCTGTCTTAACACGCCTGAAGGGGATTTCCTTATTCATAAATGAACTTTTCCCGCCTTTTTATAGATATGAATACGATATTTGCCTGCTAAAGGCGTCAGTCAATGCTCAGCCAGACACATGGAAACAAGCTTGAGGATTTTTGATTTTTGTAACATTATTATTGTTCAGAACACTATTTTAATTCTTAATCATTATTTCTTCATTAATTCATAATCCTTATTTCTTCATCACATATTCATCATTCACTATTAAATTCACTATCATTCACTATTCACTATTCATCATATATTCATCATTCACTATTTTAATTCTTAATCATTATTTCTTCATCATATATTCATCATTCGCTTCTATTTTAATTCTTACTCATTATTTTTTCATCATATATTCATCATTCGCTTCTATTTTAATTCTTAATCATTATTTCTTCATCATATATTCATTATTCATTTCTATTTCAATTCTTAATCATTATTTCATCATCATTCGCTTCTATTTTAATTCTTAATCATTATTTCTTCATCATATATTCATTATTCATTTGTATTTCAATTCTTAATCATTATTTCTTCATCATTCACTTCTATTTTAATTCTTACTTCTTCTTCTGAGGGGTGGGGGGACCCTACAGTCATGGAGCCCTGATTCATAGCATCTGACGCACCCCCCAGATGGTCAGTCCTGACTAGATCCATTGGCGAATTCAGTGCTACTGCAAATTTTCAGAAAATAAACGGCAGTAATCAAAGCCCGGTTAGTTTAGTTATATTAACGTCCCGTTTTAAAGCAACACGAGGGCTATTTTGGAACGGACCTCGTCATTTCGAGCCACGGTCAGATGACGAGGACGACACCTGAACTGGCATCCCCCTCTCCACACCACACCGCACCACACCAACGGGAGGACGTTTGGCCTGACAGATTTAACGTGCAAGAGACCCCCTCACACGACGGTTCTTTGGTGGAATCGAGTCTCGAACCTGAAACCCTCCGGTTCCGAAGCCGAGACCTTACCACCAGGCCACCGCGGCAGGATCGAAATTGTGGTAATTCTTCCTAATAAGAAGTTAAGGCAACACGACAGATGGCCAGACCTGACTAGACGCATTGATGAATTCAGTGCCGTTGCAAATTTCCAGAAAATAAACGACAGTTATCAAAGCCGGGATTACAATATCGTAGAACATTTTCTCTCAGATGCAGATATTAAGACATTCAATTATTCCAATGGGTAGAAGTAATAGAAAAAAGATGCTATATTGCTTTCTGTCTCTCCTTTCTTTTCTATTGCTCTCTTGTTTGCTTTTTTTTTATTTATCTGAATACAAAAAATCGCTTACAAAAGTTCGTAATCACCCTGTGCGTAAATCTTTCTCCAACTCATAAATCACACGGTTCGATAAACAACGCTCACGAAGGAAAAGAAACCTACCAAATCAGTACGAAAATTACATGAGCAAACTGAAATCGCTCATCGCAAAGGTGATTGCAGCGTGAAATATCGAATGAAGAGAAGGAGGGGGTGGGCCTTGGGGGGATGCCCGAGAGATAGCCCAGAACGCATCGAGGCACAAGTGCCCGGATGGATGAGATTGCAAATTTACGGTTGCCCGGCAACTCCGGCTACGAGGTTACAGACACTTTCAATCTCTCTGTCGTTGCAAATTGGCGAAAAAGATTGGCTGAGGACAGCAGCTGCAGCTGAGTGGGATGTGTTTCCACTCTGATTGGGGAATCAGCTGCTGTGCCACGTCGCCTTTTTAAAATTACAAGGCATTAAATGGCATGAGTTTTGTTTTATATCCGAAGTTTTGGTGATTTGATACTTTTTTTTTCGGTTGAACGAATTGGATGATATATTTTTTTTCTCAGACGGTATGGGAAGGTGTTTTAACCTGGGGCTATCGAAGGCAAGCATAAATTGGCCATTGCGAAGTAACTGCTTCGTTCATTTGAGTGTTATAACGAGAAAAAATGCCAATCAGGTGACTGAAAGTTTTGTTCGGAAAATGGAAAGATGTGAGGGCAATTTTATGGTACTGCGAACACTGATGAAGAAAAAAAAATTTTTATAACTTATTCAGTTGTTTTCGAATATATTAACTCGCAATCAGGGCAATCTGACTTCGGGATTTTATTAAATTTCCTCGTCTTTTTTGTTTCAAGAGTTTAACAGCAAAAAAGTCCCACTGTGCATAAATTGACCATTGCGAAATAACTACTTCGTTCATTTGGGTGTTATAATGAGAAAAATGCCAATCGGGTAACTGAGAATTTTGTTCGAAAATGAAAAGATGGGATGCGAACACTTGTGAAGAAAAAAGAAATGTTTTATAACTTATTCAGTTGTTTTCGAATATATTATCTCACAATAAGGACAATCTGACTTCGAGATTTTATTAAATTTCCTGTCTTTTTGTGTTTCAAGAGTTTAACCAAAAAAATCTGCTTTTAGAATTATATCTCGTCACTCGAGGAACGATGAAATTTGACTAATGTTTTTATCATGTAAGAGTATGATGTTGTTTTAGTGGCTTGAGGTATTTTGAAGCCTCAAAATGAGTGGGCAACAAATCGTCGATTTTTTTTATAGGATAAATAAATAAAATATAGGATTTTATAAAATAAAATTATAAATAATATATAGGATAGGATAAATAAAATATTACAACACAAAATTGATTTTTACGTCATATTGAAGTTCAAAAAAATAATAATAATCGTTTCGATAATAGTAATGTTTTGATCTATAAATTAAATTCCTATTTTACATTAATTTTAAAAAATACAATTAAATTATATTTGTCTACATTTAATTACAAGAGCATCGTAAAACAAAAATTAACTCGTTGACATTAAAGTTAGAAAATCTCAGATAATAATTACTACTGAAAATTAAATCTAGAAAAATGTAATTTTCAGCACGTGATTGTATGAATGAAATATATTTAAAAATGTGATATTAGATAGAAATGTGGTAACAAACTTGCAATTTATCGCTTTTAAGACATCAAGTTTTCATTTTAGGGTTTTAAGATAGTAATTCAGAAGTTTTTCACATTTGGCGATTTATGTATAGAGAGAACAAGGAAAGAGGGGATAGAAACCTATACAGAAGTCTCGTTTTTGTTTCAAACCGGTTTAAACTGGTTAATGACTTATATTAATTAAAACAAATAATAGCTTAATGTTCTCACATAACGACTGGAAATTTTCATTTGTAGATTTTATTTTTAATTTTTGCAATTTTTTTAAAAATTTTATTTTAAAGATATTTGGATGATAATAAATTCTATGTAAAATCTATTCATACATGTGCTGCCAACGCAGTCTGTTTGATAGCTGAATTTTAGAATAAATACTGTTTACTTCTTTTTTAGAGCAATTCAATTCACTGGTAAATCGGCAATTAGTCTGTCTATTATTAAACAACGCTGAGATTCAAAAATCAAATAAGCTATATTTAAATTAATTCTATAACAATCTTCATGCAACAATTGCTGATCTAACCAGAATCAAAATTGGGGTTCAATCAGTGAGTGGAGAGGCCCAAAAGGCATATTCTGTTATGTACCTTAAGGCCTTATCACACAATAAAATATCGTCGGCATTTTCTGTCAGCAAACGACAACGAAAGTGACGTCACTTCAAAGTTTCTCTGGATTAGTTGAATTTTATTTGCGGACAATATTTCCGACTGAATTTTCGAGCTGGTTAAAAAAAAGTTGTCGATTATGAAATTTACCTGATCGGATTTTGAGGGTGGAAACGGAAAAGTGCTGACGAAATTTCACCTTGTGATAAGGCCTTTATGATGCAAAAGTAAGGACTACCTGGTATATAGTACAAATATTTGAACAATTTGTACTCTGTGCCCCCGTAAAAGTGATAATAATATTTAAATTTTCTTTTCATTATCTCTAGATAAGTCGAGACAGTAAATTAATATTTTAACTAAATGCTTTCACACCCATAAAAAATTAAAATTCAACCCAAAATCTACATACATTTTTTTTTTTCGTTTCTTTTCCTTGTGTTTAATAATAAAATTTTAAAATGTGATATTTTTTTGCAATTTTTTTCAAAACATTTTTTAAGGGAAGCGGTTAATAGATTGAAAGTAATGGTAGAAAAAAATGGCATACACTGCGATTTTAGTTTCATTGTAAGTTGTGACCGAAAGGGGGCCAAAATTCTTTTCATATAGAGTATAATCCTCATAACGGAATAATTATCTTTAACCATAGTTATTCACTACACTTTAAGAGAAGATATGTTTCCGATCTCGTTCTTAATAACAAGCTGTTTTCAGGCATACTCACACAATCATTTTGAAGAATTTCAAAAAGAAAATTTCTGTTCTCCCATTATTACATAACTTTTCATTTATGCTTCCGAATTTTTTAATTTTTTTTCTTTTGGAAGGAAATTAATCTACATTGATTCCAAGCTACATAGATTTAGTAGGCAAGGGCGGAAATCGTCAAAGAAGGATCGTAATTTTTTTTAACTCCCTCCAAATTTTGCCATTATATGAATTCGCAGTCGTCATATCACTAAGATTACCTCCGATCAGAGTTTGGAAAAGTCAAAAAACACAAGAATAGTATCTCAAATGGTTGTTGGAGCAGGAGTGTTAATGTCAATGTGATAATAAATGCCATACGATTACAATGTCTGACTTCATCGCTTGGAGTTACCGATTAAGTTGGAGTTACCTAATTAATTTTTGACTAATTTAAAATTTTATTAAAAATTTTACATATGTATTTTTTGAAATTCTTAAAAAATTAAAATCATTGCTACAAAATATTTTAGACGATACGATACATTTTAAAGCGTTATCTTTGTATAATAAAAATTCGACAATCGCCAGCATTTTACTTTGAAGAACTTGTGAGTCAAGTTTCTTTAAGATTGGACAAAAACTTTAGATTTGCATTTTAAAAAAACGTCTCAAAACACACACACACACATTATATATATATATATATATTCGGAAACTAAGGACCGAATCGTATCTAATCGAATGTCACGTAAACATTGAAAGGCGCATGCGTACCAAATTAACATTTCCAGTTAACATTTAATTAAAATTCCAATTAATATTTCAAGAAAATATCTTCTATATTGCATATTTTTAGCTTTCAAAGCATATTTGTTTTGCTTTTGGTCATTCTAGGTCGAACAGCATACCATTTAGAGAAACCCAGAAACGGACCATACGATTCAAAGCTTTAAATACTTCCACGAGTCCCCATAAGCCATTGCTGCCAATTTACAACTTACTTTTTAAAATAATTTAAGTAACGTATCTCTTTTTTTAAAAGATTAATCATATATATTTATGAATCTGATTTATGCTAAGCATAATATTCTTTTGATGCCAATGCTCCTCACAATGCATACAGAGAAATTCTGCTAATGAATTCGAATGGTAGGATGGCTTTCGACCAAACGATTTATAATTCCATTGAACTAGAATTCGTAAATGGATGTCCGAAATTCCGAAAAAGATTTCAGCATTTCAAAAGACCGTGAAAGATTAATTCTCATTCTTTTCGTCTGTGAAAAACAAAACATAGCAGCAGTCATATGAATAATTTAATGGGGATATTATTCTGCTAAATAAATAAAAAAAAAAAAAAAACAGTTTACCCGCATTGTTCGGAATTCAAATGTTTCTTAGTAAAATCCATTCAGATGAAATAGGCTTAACAGATTTATAAATAGGGTAATTCTTCCACAAGAATTAAATATTCATTCGCTTCCTTTTTGGTTTTAAAAAATGATTTTTATAATAAACACAAATAAACAAGTAATGGAAATTCAAATATTAGAATCAGTTTGTTAAAATACCAAAAGATCAAAGGTATATATTTTATGTAAGGAAAAAAAAAATGTTTTCTGTTAGAGTTGTTTTTTGTCGATGCTTGTAGTTTAGCTAAGGTGTGGAATTTTTTCCTTCTTAATTTATTTTTATTACTAAAAGTGAAAATTGCACAGTAAATAGAAATATATTCTGCATTGAATAAATTTTTCAATTTTATAAAATTCCGAAACTATTATGTATTTTATGAAATATATTAATTAAATTTGGAACTTAAAGATTAAATTATTGAAAGAAACTTAATTTTGGTATGTTTTAATTAAACTCTTCAACATTCGTAATGATTTCAATTAATTTCACAAATCCTTACTCTTTTTTTACCGTCACCATTTTATGTAATACTTTTTATAATATTCTTTGGTGAACTTAAGAAAAATCTTATTTCGTAAACTGAAGGATACCTTTTTACTTTTTATATTAATATCATTTTTAAAAGCAATTAAAATATGCAAAGGTTAGAATGCATAATATAAAAATGCAAAAAAGTAGACAAAATTTCAAAATTCCTGCAGCACTGTTAAAAAATTTATCGTCTGCAACAATAGTTAAAAACTGTTAATTTAATAAAAATAGAACAATTGAATACTTTTATTCAATTGCTTTATTTTTATTTTTAATAATATATAAATAATACCTTTTAATTACAATTTGTGGTATTTACCTTTATTAAATATTGTTTTATTCTTTATTTTAAAAAAATTAATAAATCAATTAATTTTTTAATTTTAAATTTTTCTAAAAATACCTATAAATGGAAAAAGTATTTTCCCAGAATTAAAACTTTTGGTTCTTTCCATTTCCCATATGCAAATTATTTGAAACACACGCTGAAATATTTATGTACATATTTCTATTCGGTTTTGAGATATCATATTAACGGAATAGAATTTTTTTGAATATTAAATGTTTGAGAAAATTTAAGTGAAAGACAAATTTTAGCTGTAAAATATGTACCCCTGGTCAGGCCTTCCTTTTCCTAGAAAAGACAAACCGTTTTGGAAAGAGGAAAGTCTGAACTACCAGAAATAATAATTAAAAAAAATCGCTAATTTGGTCGATATCCGGTATTTTTTAACATAGTTGGATACCTTAACGAATCTGACCATCATTATCCAAAATTCACGAAGACAATCATTATTCAAAATTCACGAAGACCATCATTATGCAAAATTCACGAAGACCATCATTATGCAAAATTCATTCAAAATTCACAAAGACCATCATCATCCAAAATTCACGAAGACCCTCATTATTCAAAATTCAAGAAGACCATCATCATCCAAAATTCACGAAGACCCTCATTATTCAAAATTCACGAAGACCATCATCATCCAAAATTCACGAAGATCCTCATTATTCAAAATTCACGAAGACCCTCATTATTCAAAATTCACGAAGACCATCATTATCCAAAATTTACACAATGATGACTCAAAACCGAATCATGATACAAAGTAATGCGTGTAGACTTAAAATACGAGTACATTAATGTCTAACGCACACGATGTATAAAACGTCTTAATGACAAACACACAAGATTATATACCATAACCAAAACATCCATTTCGGAATTGTTGATTACCCTTTCATTGCCATGTTTTTCTTCATCAACATTTACAACCAATTCCACATTTGTTATGTCACGATCTCTTTTTCACTGCTTCCATTATGCAGGGGGGCACAAAAGAGGAATAAATTACCTGCGACTAGAACATTTGGCGAAGCGGAAAATTAAATTAAATGTATACAAAATAAAAAAGAACAACATTTCCCACCGAAAACGAAATCAACAAACAATTCCTCACAAAATAATTTCCCACGAGTACCCTGCTTCAATCGAGTTTAGATGTTCTCATTAAGTGGGGGATGGTAGGGGGTGTTGGATCTGCCTTTTTGCGTCCGCGATGAAATTGTGAAGTTAATTCATTGCATCCTACCGCTACGGTTATGGTTATTGCTTGCATAAATCCCCCATCGTTGATGATCCCTCCTCACGCAGATGTCGACACGCGAGAATCGAATGAAAGAAAAAGTGCCGACCATCACGCCAACCCCCCGAATGAAATTTTAATTGCGAGATGCAAACTTTCTTTAATGTCGTTCGTCTGTGCCATTTCATTTGGTGGTGCTCTATCGCATGATTCATGGGATAAAAATAATTGCGTCTGCTATAAATTAAGATGATTGGGTTAAGGAACGCCCGAATATTGCAGTGTGATTGTTCCGAAAGGGGAGTATACCATCAAAAAGATTTCGTGCGAACAAAAAAAATGAGCTTGATGCGCATGAGTTGTATAATTTAATCAAATACAGCAGATCTGGATAAATAAAACATTTAAGGTATCCGATAATGTTAAAAACACTGGTCACCGAGCACATTGGCGAAATTTTTTTATTATTATTTCTTGTAGTTCAGGCTTTTCTCTTTCCAAAACAGTTCATCGACCCTACCTATCATCCAGGATCATATATTTTTTTCAAATAAAATTTGTCTTTCACTTCAATATTCTCAAAACTTTACTTCCCATAAAAGTCCTCCACCTTTAACTTGATATCACAAATACTATTAGAGGTATTTACGTAAGATTTCCAGCGTGTGTTTTAAATAATAGGATCAATAAGATGAACCAAAAATTTTATTGTTGGTGAAATACTTTTTTATTTACATGCGTTTTTAGAAAAATTGCGTTTTAAATTTATGAGGAAAATGCATACAAATGTATATTTTTACCCTAACTTCTTCGCATCTCAAAACTGTTCTTATATTTTCATTCATCCTTGTATTCTATAGCTCATGTGCAAAGAGAAATAAGATTGCTGAATTACAATTTTGTATCGAGTATAAACCGCTTTGGTTAAATTTCATAAAAATTTACTACAAATATTTCTATTTCTCAAAACATATTATATTAAAAAAATTGTTGTATTTATAATTTTGTATTATAATTGATAATACATCTAAAAACCATAGTTTAGAATGGTTTTTAAAAAATCCATTCGTTAGAAATTTTCCCTTTGATCGTAGTCGGATACCTTAAAGCACAAGTTATAAGAATTTTGTACACTTTTATTTCAATATACAAGTGCAATACATCTGGACCCATACAACACCGCTTCATGCCCCTGCAACTATAACCCTCTGTTTATTTAAACAGTGACATGAGCATGAAGTGGGGGAGACATGAAAAGACCCTCCCTGTGACTATTGTTCGATGTCCGACATTTATTGATTGAAATATGGTTAGGGATTTTAATTTTGGATGAAACAAAGCCGAAGGAAAGAAGCTTTCTGAAGTTCAGGTTTGGAAAGCGATTTGGCTTACTAAGCATGCAGGAACTGAAAACTTGCACCGCTTTACAGAAATAGACATAGTTTGATTGTGATTACTAGATTCTGAAAAATATTAATAAAAATATTTACAAAAAAAAACTAGAAATGTGGACAGGAATAAAAAGAGGGAAAAAAAGAGAGCAACACACACACACAAATGCAAATACAAATAATAATACATCTGGATAGACACCAATAGTACAAGACACCGATAGTTTGCTTAGCACTATTAAATACAGCATATCTGGTTAAACAGGTTCAGAAGTACACGCATATCAAGTGTGCTTAACACTTACAAGTGCAGTACATCTGGACTGGCATCAATAGTACAAGCCACCGATAGTTTGTTTACCACTATAAAGTACAACACATCTGGTTAAACAGGTATCAGATGTACAAAATGATACTTTAGAGCAGCGGTTCTTAACCAATGGGTCGCGACCCAGAATTGGGTCGCGAAGCATATTTCTTGGGTCGCGCTGAGTCGAACCAAAAAAGTTAGTAATACACCAAATAATAAGTAATACCAACACCTCCTAGAAGAGTTATTCCCTAATACAATGTTTCGGTTTTACCACTCTTCGCGAATGGCCTTCCGGAAGTGACGTCCAATTCCTGTCCTGGGGCTTTCTCTTCTAGGAGGTGTTGGTAATCGGACCAAGCACTTCGATACAATTTCTACAAAAACACTCAATCTTTATGTGCTTTCTGGTTAAAATTAAAAACCGAAAAGCCAATAATTGTTAAAGAAGCCCTAAAAGTATTATTGCCCTTTTCAGCAACATATATGTGTGAGGCTGGTTTTTCGGCTCTGTGTGTAATCAAAAACAATTACCGGAACAAGTTAAATCCTGAAATAGATATAAGGTGCTCCTTGACAAGCATTCAACCGAGGTTTGAAGATCTTTCAAAATGTATTCAAGCACAAGGTTCTCATTAAAACTGTACGAACTTGCATTTAAAATTTAAAAGACTTAACATATGTATTGATATTTCTTTTTTTTTTTAGGAATAAGTTAAAATGTCAATTATTTTCAAAAAGTTATAAATGTATTTTAATTTTGTCAATAAAAATTATTAAAAACACTTGATTATTAATTAAATTTTCCTTGGATCGAAAAGTACTTTTGTTTATCTTTATTATTAAAAAAATAAATAAAAAATTTGTAAGTTAAAAAAAATCATCATCGTAGGATTGAAGATTTTTTTAAAATACCCTCTAATATAAAGCAATGAAAAAATTTTGACTTTTTTTGGGGTCGCGACATGAACATATTTCTCAAATTTGGGTCGCGGCTTAAAAAGGTTAAGAACCACTGCTTTAGAGTGCATTACGAATGATTAAAGACTGGACATTAGAAGTACAAAGCATAGGAATGTTGTAAGATGCTTTAGAGTACAGTACATACGATTCAAAGCAGATAGGTAGAATTGCCATGCCTTATTCTTCAAATTAACACTTTCAAGAAAGCATATCAGTAAAGACATCATTGACCCGTCAGTCATGTATATTTTGTTTATAACTTTCAAGTACAGCACATTTTGTTAAAAGGGTCTCAGAAGTACAGACCTAAGAGTTTTTCATGAAACCTTAGATTAAAGATACGTATGATTAAAGAGAGAGCATTAGAATTACAAGGCTTAGAAATTTTAAGATGTTTTAAAATATATTCCAACTGATTCAAGACAAAAATCAGGATTACAAGGCATAGCAATTGTGTTTAACAATTTCAAGTACTGCACATCTGACCAGTTCTCAAAAGTATGGTTAAAGACAGAACATTGGAAATAAAAGGCTAAGTAGTTTTAAAAATTCTTTTTTTTTAAATATAAAATATGTCTTGAAGATATATCTCAAAAGTGCAAGATACTGGGACTTTCAATAAAAATTTTATGCTCATTACCTTTGGTACTGTACAGCTAAAAGTACAATAAAAGTACACTTGTCTGGGAATTTCGAGTACGTTTTGTAAGTATAGAATATTTGATTCAACAAGAATAAAAAATTACAAGATAACAGTCTATAAAATTTATAGACTATAGGGTATATACTGCAGTAAGAATGTTGGCTTATTATAGTTACTTTGGAATGTTGACTTATTTTAGTAGACTGGGCGTAACATCAGACTTGTGGCTGTTATGACCAATCTGCTTTCCTGCACAGTATTGTGAATAAGCAAAGTTGCAATGTTTCTTTAGTAGTCATTTGAAGATTAATCTGTTCAACTTATGACTAAACTTGATCAGCTTTGTAGCTTTTATTGAAGAATGCAATCAGTTTAGACGACGTCATAGTCACGTGGTAAAAGAAGCTGCGCATTTCTTCTACTTTCCATATGCTCATTGTTTTATGCATTTTCTTCCCCTCCCCCCCCCAAAAAAAGTGTTATAGATTTCAAAAATAAAGTCACTAGGTATGAAGTGGTTATGAAAAAATTTGTACCTACTTAATGTTCAATTACAAAGGCTTAAAGTATCCGACTACGTTAAAAACATTGGTTTTCGACCCCATTGGCTTACATTTTTTAATTGTTTTTTTCCTGTAGTTCAGACTTATCTCTTGCCAAAACATTTTATCTTTTCGAGGAAAATTGTGACCTCATCTGTCATCCAGGGTAACACATTTTTCAGATAAAATTTGTTTTCCACTTCAATTTTCTCAAAACTTTAATTAACATGAAAATTCTACACCGTTAACATGATATCCCCAACAAAGGTATTTAAATCAAAATTTCAGCCCATGTTTTAAATAATATCGGCAATGAAATGAACCAAAAGTTTTATTGTTGGGGAAATACTTTTTCAATTGGGGTTTTTAGAAAAATTAAGTAATGAATTTAGGAGTAAAATGCATATATACATATGTTTTTATCCAGAACTTCTTTGCATCTCAATATTTTTCTTAGATTTTGGTTCATTTCATTCATTACTATTACTTGATAGAAAAAAATAAGATTGCTGCATTACCATTTTCTGTAGAGTGTGAATCCTTTTGGTTAAATTTTATTAGAATTTACTGCAAATTTTCTTATTTCTAAAAACATATTATGTTTTCAAATAATTTTATTGCATTTATAGCATTTTGTTGCAAAATTTACAACACATGTAAAAACCATATTTTTAAATAGTTTTAGAAATATCCAATTTTTCAAAAAAAAAATTCTTCGAATGTAGTCGGATACCTTAATAATTCTGGACATTTGGTTTGGTCATTCCATGACATTAATATTCCATGACAGTAATATTATTTCCATGTGACCAACGCATGCAACCTTGGCACCATTTAAATCAGTTGAAATGAAAAGTCCACAAATACATGAAGGTGGTTTGGTTTAATTTAGTTTTTTTAAAGTCCCGCTGTAAAGCAACCCTTGGGCTATTTTGGGACGAACCTCGCCATTTTGAACCACGGTCAGATGACATCTGAGCTGGCACCCCCCTCTCCACACCACACCAACGGGAGGACATTTGGTCTGAACGATTTAATGTGCAAGAGACCCCTTAGACGACGTTTCTTCTGTGGAATCGAGTCTCGACGTTGAAACCTACCGGTTCCGAAGCCGAGATCTCACCACCAGGCCACCGCAACCTAACAATCAAATGAAGAGCACGACACCTGAACTGGTACTCCATCTCCAGACTTTCACATCACACCAGAAGGAGGACGTTTGACCTTGACGTATTTAACATGCTCCTTATCCTCTTATACGACAATTCTTGGGTCTCGAATCCTTCAAATTCAATAAATGTTAACACACTACCATTTTAACTCTTTTACAGGTTTGCAATACACCGTGAGTGTATATTTCTCAAATGTTTAGACTTTTAGAATAACAATTAAGCCCTTGATAAGTGTTCTAATAAAGTTGTAGAGAGGCATTGGGGTATTTGGGATCGACATCGCCATCCAATAACTTTCTGACGTTTCATCGACAAATAGACCTTGCCAAGTTTTAAGTATTTTATAGTGAATCTAATTTATTTTTAAATTATTTCCAAAAATTCATTTCAATCGGAACATCAAATTTTTCTGGAAAGCAATCCAAGAACAATCAGATATCTTAGAAACCAAATTTTGCAATCGAAAATTACACAGCTAAAAAAAACTGCAGTGAAAATTGTAGGAAATAAAAACTGCTTTACGAAAACGAATTCCATTTCCACTTTCAGCTGCGTTGTGTATGGTTATTTCAGATAGAAAAAATATGGGCATCGAGTTATTTTATTTAAAGTTTTGGGGACAATGAATCCCTCCCCAATCGGGATACATTTTTTTTTCTTTCAAATTCCCAACAATCTTCTCAAAGTCTGTCCTATTGTCGGGGGTACAAATACCCATTAAATGAGAAGTGGAAGAGACCGACTGCGATTTAGAAGGTCTTTTCAACAGCAAAATGTAGTTTTTAGAGAATCCGCGCAGTCACTCCATCTCTTTGAGAAATGGATTCTAGCTAAAAAAATGAATAAGAGAAAGAGAGTAAAAAAAATATAATAACACAAAGAAATCTTCAAAGCGAATCCATACCCCTCCCGTCTTTCTATATGTATTTTCTTTATAAACTATTGAAGCTGGTGGTATTCGATTTAGAATTCTCTTTGCGGCCTGCTTTCTGTTCAAAGAAATTCGGGAGGCTTTCAAAATATCAGGCAAAGAGAGAGTGCACCCGAAAATGAAATTGAAATAAAAAGGAAATCAAAGAATCTAACTGGTAGTTTCCATGCGCTTTCCTAAGAAAGTAGATACGGCTAGGGACAAATGCTGTTTTTTACTTTTATAAATTGGTATAAGTAATGCTGATTATCTACTTTTATAAATTGGTATAAGTAATAGTAAACCAGTAATAACGGTGGATATGAAATGAACAGTAGGCACTTTGAATACTTAATAGAACAATATTATAAGAATTATTTTCTTTATTATTGCTTTATCAATATCTATTCCAATGAATATATAATTGCACCCTTTTGTGAATAAAAAAAAGCACTTTTTTTTCAATAGAAAGCATTATAATAGAGAATTTATTAATCTCATAATTTTAAATGCTCAATTTTTGTGTGTACATATATATATATATTATTTTCGAAAATGGTTTTAGTGATTTGGATCAAATTTAATATTTCCGCATTGAAACGCAACATTTCCGAGTCCGCATAGCTGAATGGTTATGACGCAGGAGATCAGGTTAGTCAGGAGATCATGTGTTCGAATTAAGTAGAAAAATTTTGTTTTTCCTTGATTTCGTGTTCCAGAACATTCTGGACCTTTCTTTCATTTACCAGATGAGTGCTCTGGACTTTTCTTCCTGTCTCCAGAAAGGCATTCTGGAACTTTCCCTACTTGTATAAAAGCTGAAGATCGCTCAGTCACAGCGTTCTTGGCTCAGAGTTGAGTTAATAAATTGATTTAACTCTACTTCTTGAGTTCTATCTACGTGACAATATTTAGACAAGGTTTAGCTTTTTAAATTTATCAAAATATATATCTTTCCTGAAAAAAACGGGATTTTACGCACAATTTGTTTTTATAACTAACTATAGGAATAAGTATATTCAGCCTCCACTTAGAAGTTGGAAAAGTGGAATGTAATGTTCAGAACAGTATATTTTCGTGCTTTTTCAGCTTGCGAGTTACCGGTTTGAGTAACACTCTTTGCTTTATTTTTTTTACATTTGTATTTATATTTTATATTTTTAAATTTATCTATTTAGAAGTCTTTTTTAAAAAACCCAGATTTGCATACCAAAAGTTTTTAACCAATTAAGTACCAATTTTTTAATAATTAAATATTAGATATTTTTTCCATCTGCCTTTATTCCGACAATTTCATGTAACGCCATCTGGTGTTTCACCATAGTGTGACTAAGTCTAAGTTCAAAAATATAATTAATAATAGATAAATTGTAAAATTATTACTGTAATATAGCAAATTGTTTCAAACAGCGTGTTATACTAAGTGCATTCATGATTTCTTTTATTTAAATGGCTAGTTTATAAGTAGATAAAAAATATTCATATATAATCATATATCGTATATAAATATTTTTCACTGAAAAATACGATTTAAAAAAAACTTCCAAGCGAAGCTTGATATTCCAGATATTGAATATTTAAAATTATGAAATATAATTATAATAAAAAATAAGTTATTATATAATCAAGTCATATTATTGTATAATTAAGTCAGATCACAATGTCATTTTATATTAAATCGGCAATTCGTAACACTTAGGAGAATAGCATAATTTTTGAGATAAATTTGTCCAAATATTTGCCTTAAAAATTCTACGATTGATATCAGACAATTATGTGAGGGTTTACAAAAAGTAATGCAAAAAAAAGTGAAATGTGTTTGAGTAATTTTGTATTCAATTTATGATTAAATTTAGAAAGATTAGATTTAATAATAATAAACATTGGGAATAATGACGACAGAGAGAATAAATTAATATCAAATTATAAAAGTAGTATTTAATTTTTTTTAAAAATATATCAAATATGTAGTACATTTGCTCCTCAACATTAAAACAATATCCAAAGTTCCATTTTTTCTTATAAAAGAATAGGCTTTGAATTGAAATAAATTTAAATAAATTCCCTTTAGATTTAAAAGTCTGTTTCCTAAGAATTTCAAATAAATATATTTCTCTTAGTAGCGCAATAAAAAGAATAATCTGGCTCAAGATACTGAATCACACCACTATTGGAAATAAAATCATTATGCGAATAAAAACATTAAAGAATAAAATGTAACAAATTCTACATCTAAACGAATGCTGCCAACTTGAGAATAAAAAAACAAATATAAAATTAAACATTTATTTTCCGTGCCTACTGAAAACGATAATTAAACTTAACAGGAAAAAAATAAAAGTCTGGAATTCGGATTGAAAAAGAAAATTGAAATAGAGGGGAAAAAGTAATAATAAAACATTGAAAATTAAAACAAAGAAAAAGAAGATTTTCAGAATTCCAAATGTCAAGAAGAATATCGTGTTGCTGCCATCTAATTAAAAGCTTTTTAGCATTCTTTAAAAAATAATAATGCGTATAGCTTATTTATTGTAATTATGCACTTCTTTTATAATTCTTTTTTTAATATCATTTGTTCTGTTAGGATTTGATTTTATATTGGGTATGGAAAAATAGATAAAACAGATATAAATATATAAATTATTATTTTTTCTACGGTTTTCCTTCAAACATATTAATGCTGGGTTTATTTATTTAAATTGATATATAAGGTTTAAAATATATATCGATTGGAGAATTTTACTTGCTTTCTTAAATTATATGCAATTTGTATATGGTTAATGTTGTATATAGTTTTTTTTTTTGTATATGATTTTTTTTCTTTTGCATCTTCAATTGCTAACTGCACAAAGAGGAATTATCATCTCAACCAAGCAATTCAACAACAATATTTTAAGAAATGATTATATTATAGGCATTCCAAAATGTTTAAAGTTTTTTTAAAGTAATTGTTTTTGAAGAAGTACAAAATATAATGAAAAGAATTCGATATTCTCCAAAATACCCAAAAGGCACCATTTAAGAAGGTAACATTTCAATTGGTTATTACGAATAAAAACATAAACGTAAGAATACATATTTGATTCGTATATCTATATAAATAAAAATCAATGTTTGCTTGTATGTCTCTTACGCCTTCCTAAACCGTTCATCCGATTGCGAGGAAACTGGGTCAGCTTATTGCTTGCTTTTACGAGATGGTTTTAGGCATAATATAATTATCTAAAATTTAAAAAAAATCGAATCTCGAAAGCATTAATTTACCAAGGATTAATCTCCAAATAACACGTCGAAGAGACAATAGATTTTGTAGGAATGCTAAATCCAAGTACAAGGTTAATATTTCGTAGCTCTAGCACGAAAACAACATGCAAGTGATTCTCAGAGGTAACAACTGTATTACAAATTATGCGTGAAAGTTTTGGAGAGACCAGTGCTGGAGTTTTCAAATTTTAATTAAAATTTAGTGTTTTTCGCAGTAACTACCAAAAATATCGTAGTACAAATAATTTTGCATCATCTTAGTTTTTCAAAATTATCTTTTTAGCTATATTAACGATTTTATCGCAAAAATATATTTCCTACGTTTAATCAGTTTTAAAACAAAATATTTTGATCACATTTTTTAATATTAAACTTGAGAATTCTGAACGAATATTAACCGAATCACGAGATACAATAAATAGTTTCCTTCATCACCATTCTGAAAAGAACACCAAGCATTACAATTCTAAAAGAATGCACAAATCTAATACGTAGAAAGGAATATTTGTTTGTTTGTATTTTATGTACAGTCGTGACGTTCACCCTATTTCAATAAAAGCATAGCAAAACTATTGATTGATTGCACTTAATATTATTTTTTTTCGGCTGCAGAAACGCGCCGGGTACCGGCTAGTATAACATAAAAATAAACTAAAAACCATATAAACCAAAACCATATTATCTTTTAGTGATAACATTTTAGTTGGTTATTTTTTCATATTATCTTTTGGTGATAACATTTTAGTTGGTTATTTTTTTCATATTATCTTTTGGTGATAACATTTTAGTTGGTTATTTTTTGCAAATTGATTCCGAATACATATCAGACCTAAACAACATCAACAAGACCACTTTTATAAGAATGAGAAATTAATGCATCGCATAGATGCACAATTTAAAGAGTCTGAGGCTGACTGCATGATAGAATGATTTCTGCATCGTAAGGCAGGTGGCTTACCCGTGAGGTTGTGTAAGCCCTGTATTTTCTGCCCAATAGAGCGTGCTTCGTTAGTTCTTAATGCTGTGGCCAGGGAGAATCCCCGATACAGAATGAATTGGTACATTGTTTGGTACAAACATATTGAAATAATGTTATCAGATATTCTGACTATTTGATAAGTATTATCAGCTTGTTAAGAACTGATTAATATTTAATACAATCAGGATTATTTTGGATTATATTTTTGATAACATAATAACTACTAAAAATATTGCAGTACAAATAATTTAGCACAATATTAATTTTTAAAATATATCTTTCCAGCTATCTGACTATCTTATCATATAAATATATTTTCTATGTTTAATAAATTTTTAAAAGAAAATATTTTAATCACATTTTCTGAATTTAAACTTGGGAATTCTGAATGAATCTCGAGATATAATATTTTCTTTCATTACCATTTTGAAAGAACACTGAGTTTTACAATTCTGAAAGAATGCATAAATCTAATACATAAAAATGAATATTTGTTTGTTCGTTTTTTAAATTACGTCGTACCGTTCATCCCATTTCGATAAAACATTGCCAAATTATTGATTGATTTCACATAATATTATTTTTTTCGGTGGCAGGGACGAAATTATAAAAATATGTAAGAACATTTTTTTAAACATTTTAGAAATATTTAAAAAAAAAGAATTTTTTGCACTCAGTTTCTAACTTATAATTCACAATCAAAGATCTTATTGAATTTTGTAACAACTTCTTGTAAGGAATTTTGTAACAACTTCTTGTAAGGAATTTTGTAACACTTAATGCTATTCATATTGAATCAAAACTACGCTAATCTCAAAATCGTTAGAGCTCAAAAGCTTTTTTGCCAGCTAGAAAAATCAAAATAAATCAATAAAATTAAAACTATATATATAAAGATACCTCATCTCGCTGTTTTGCGTTCATTCCCATTTTCTTTTCTCTGCTTCTTCGAGCGATAACTTCCTACGATATTGCCCATTATTAGCTAGATAGGAAAATCTGATGTATGTCGGATATTCGTGCTAAGCTGTAACATTTTGTTGACGATATATCGCCAAATGTAACAACCTTCTTTATTATTTTCTAATAATCCTAGAAGCAAAAAAAAATGATGCATCAAAAGCGAGAAATCGCTAATTTTCTATCCATGCATTTTAAGGCTTCAAAAACTACAAACTTAACCAAATTATGTTCTCACATTGTATCAAATTGAAGATTTATGAAACTTTAAAAGGTATCCAACTAAGTTCAAAGGTAAATTTTTGAAAAAAAGGATTTTTTAAAAACTATTTAGGGTTTTTAGATTTATTGTCAATTATAAATACTATAAATGCAAAAAATAATTCGAAAATATAATACATTTTGAGAAATAGGAAAATTTGTGGTATATTTTAATGAAATTTAATCAAAACGGTTAACACTCTACACAAAATAGCAAGGCAGCAATCTTATTTTTCTTTGCACACAAGATATGGAATATAAAGTTGAATGAAATGAACCGAATTCTAAGAATAATCTGGAGATGTAAAGAAGTGATGGGTAAAAACATACATATATATGCATTTTTTCTACAAATTTGCTGCTGAATTTTTTAAAAACGCCTATAAAGGAAAAAAGTGTTTCACCAACAATCAAACTTTTGGTTCATTTCATTGCCCATATTATTTAAAACACACTCTGAATGTTTTATGTAAATATCTCTATTAATTTTTGAGATCACATATTAACGGTGGAGAATTTTTATGAAAATGAAAGTTTTGAGAAAACTGAAATGAAAGGCAAATTTTAGTTGAAAAATATGGGCCCCTAAATGATGTCAGACCTTCCTTTTCCGAAAAACGATAAACTGATTTTGAAAGTGGAAAGTCTGAACTATAAGAAATAACAATTTTAAAAAATTTCGCCTAGTGTAGTCGAAAACCAGTGTTTTTAATAATGTTGTCGGATACCTTAAAATTGCTTTTCGAAACCTTTTAACTGAATCAAGCATAATCTACTACAAAAATTCTAAGAATTTAAAATGGGTAAGACTAAACGACAACACAAAGTTTAAAAATAGATAAATAAAAACTTCTAAACTCTACTCTTATTTTCCACCCCCCCCCCCTTGAAACTTCAAAAGATAAGACAACCATTTACGTGTTAAAATCTTTGTTAGAAACTGCCATAGATAACTAAACTTTTAATCCCAGTTAATCGAAAATTAGATAAATTACGCGAACATCTAATCGAATCAGATGAAAACTTTTTAAAAATTGGAAATCCAGAATCCTATTAACTCCGGGGGACTTAATTAGGCCGGAGTTTGTTCTGAAATCCAGAAAAGTTGAAAGCCCGTTTAAAGATAACTTCTGTTATTGCCAGAAAGCGAGAGAAAACTAACTAAGAGCTCCAGAGATAATAGAAGAATATCTGGCAACTCGAACAACGATCTCGAATAAGCATGTCACGTAAAATCTGTTTTAAAAAAAGAAAATTGCGATTCGTGCTGTATTGATCGGGGAGTTAAAAATGTCTTCCGAACTATTAATTTCGTAGTGACTTTAAAAAGAAAGGGTTTAATTATTTTTTATGGTGAGATGTGGTAAATTATGCTATTATTTAAGAAAAACGTACTCGTAATTTGTCTTGCTTTTTTTAAGAAAAGCAATAGAACGTTAATAATTGGATTTTATTTACTTTTTCCGTTGTTCCCCTTAGCTAAGCATTAAGATAACTATAAGGATAAAAAAAAAGTTGTAGGTAATTAAATAGACATTATTTTGTAAATTATATCGTTGGTTTGATTTGTATGGAGTTAAGGAATCTAGTGGAAACTGTATACTTGTGATAATAAAAATAAGCATTAAAATTTTTCTACAAAAAAAAATCTTATATCTGCATAAGTGTGGCGACAGGTAGAAAAATAATATAAATATTTTATTTTAAATTTATTTATAAAAATTATTAATTGAGAAATTTTTTAAACTGAATTCTAGTGATAGTAAAAGCATGCATTGAATTTTTTAAACTTAAAAATACACATACAGTTTGCGGCGGAAAAATCCTGAGAAATAGTTATAGTAGTTTAATATAGTTTAATATAACTTGATTAAAAATAAACAAATCAATAAAATGTAACGAATAATAATAATAATAAACTTTTGCTAATAAATATTTTTTAGTTTAAAAGTGGCAACATTTTGAAGCAATGCAGATGTGCAAACATTTATTGAAATTTCTATCATTGTTTAAATTAATGGTTTAAAAGTTTTTCACTTTTAAACCATACAATTCCCACCTAATTCCTTGCTAGAGTGAGTCCAAATTTTAATGTTGTTTAGAGCAAGCCGTCGACTCCAAAAGGGACCATACCCTGTAATCATGACATTGAGATTCGGCGAAGAGTGTGTCCACTCTCCTGATGTTATTACGTCCGGAAAATGTGTCTTCCCCAAACTATAAGAGTAGACTTTTAATAATAAATAAATTTAATGTGTTGCAACGTGGTCGGCTTTTGCAGCGATGTACAGGCACAAACGCTTATTGAAATTTTCAGCCTCAATGAAATGGAAATGCAAATTTTCTTCTTCTAATCTATTCCATTCCCACAGAAGCCATTGCTTTAGGAAGTCCAATTTTTATGTCTTTAAATGCAAGCGACTCCAAAATGATATAACCTTGTAAATATGAGATCGAGATCTAGTGAGTATTGGGCCCCTTCTCCAGACGATAACACTATTAGAAAGAGGGCTTTGCACCCCTATTCTATCTTTTTAGCCTAGGGAGCTGATAAAAAAATCTTCCCAGCCCTCGGGGGGGGGGGGAACTCGGGATGAGGATGAGATTCTTCCTTCCTTGCTCGCCGACCCATTGGGCACAATAAAAGGTGAGGGTTCTGATCCTCCAATCGATGATGGAAGGTACTCCCAACGGGGATGATTGGTTGAGTCCTAAGGGCCAACCCTGGTATATAGTGCCCGCTAGTGTTGCTGTTGCGGTAGTCTGGTCATTGATTCTTGCGTGGTTAATCCGCGTGCTTTACATTACCGAAGTACTTTTGGCCCAGGAAAATACAACAGTTTCTAGAATGTCTCATCGATACACTTTTTGATTTATGCAAACGCACTCATCCACAAAAACCAGAGGTGTTTCTCTGCTGGCTCACATTGCACTTCAGACCATGACCGTCCTTGGATTTTCACGTTGTTCAACAATTGCTGATGTGCTTGGTGCATCTACAGACTAGATCCTACAATTCCAGAAGTTATAAGCTTTTTTGACGTTAAAGAGCCTCTCATAAGTGTAAAGGAATCTCTCTCCATTTCAAAAGTTTTCAACGTCTTTAGAGCCTAACGAGGTTGTTTTCTTCAGTGAGGAGCTGAACTTTTTGGAACTTGTAAGGGTTTAGTACAAGCTCTGTTTTTATCTTTCGTTACACTGATCGGTCAGTTATTCACAGTTCACCAACAATCTTTCTCATGGGAACCTTCAAATTTCTTTAAATTCCTTTTTTGATAGCCTTACGGCTATTGAAAGGGTTCACCATACGTTTGCATTCACTTCTTGGACTTTGACCATCATTGCCAAGATCTTTGAAATGATAGATTGCATCAGACACTGTTTACCTTAAGTAAACGAACAACTTTATATTACAGTTTTCATTGCTTAAACAGCACTAAAATATCATATATTTTCCTTGACACTGTAAAATAGCCCAAAAACAATGTGTAAACTAAAAGTTGAATTATAAAACATTTTATGATTGAAGTGGTAGACAAAAAGAAGAGAGCAAAAATTTAAAAGAAATGAATTAACTTCATCATGTTCATCATCATGTTCGAGTTTTTGATAAATAAATGTGACGATTGAATAAGAAATAGGAAAAAATAATACATCTGTTTTATTTTGGATTTATTTCATTAAAATTAAAATTTTCATGATTTTTTGTTAAATAGATTAACTTTATATGCGAAATATAAAGGGAGTCCTAAATAATTTTTATGGAACAATTCTTATATCCATCAAAATTAATTCAAAACTTTAGGAGTGTTTATCTCCATTTTCTTTCTGGTTTTTGTTCCACATAAAATATAAATAAGGCTTATAAAATATTTAGATTCCATCTTCATGTAGAGATATCTGTGAAAACCTGATACAGACCTATAATTTAAGTATTAACACATTGTATGCGATACACGTACTAGTACGTTTTCTGACGATTGATACTTGAGTGCGGGTCACGTACTAGTACGGGTTAGTGTCTCAACATGGTTTGTTTGTGGGTACATAGGTATAGACAGGAAGTAATAGGTATAGACAGGAAACCGAATGTTCTCGCCTACAACATAGATTCTGGAAAAATTTAGACAAATAAAATCCAGTTTTTACATCTGTCGATGCGGAACCACAGAACGGAAAGGTTGATTAAAAAATCAATTTAGATTTAAAATTAATTTTTTATTTATCCTCGCGAAAATGAGTGAATTTTGCCGCGTACCTCTTCATAGAGGAAAATGCTTTGAACGTTATATGATTTGTTGAGCGTTTTATGATCTCTTTTCATTTCTTTTATAATGCAAAAATGTTTATATATAACATAATTCGAAAAAATTAAAACTATATACTACTATCTCTATTTGATTTCTCATATTTACGATACTATTATAAATTTATCCACTAAATAAATGTTTTTTGTTTACTAAAATCCTATGGTTGTTATTTATATATTTCTAGTTATATTTGAGATTCAACTGAATAACTAAATTTACGAGCAAAATACCCACTCCCGATACAATTCCGCTGCAAAATGTATCCGCACACAATGTGTTAAGAACAAGAATCATATTTCATTTATCTAATCAAGTTGATTTTCAGATTTATATCCACTACATACGAAAGAAGAAATGAACAATCATATTTCTGAATGATGGATTTCATTAAAAACTTATTATAAATCTACAATTTTGAATCAAAAATAAGAATACAAATTTAATCTATCTACCATGTTATATTAGAATGTGATAAGATTTACTAGCTAACAAGCCATTTTTAAATCGTAAAATAAATAATAATAATAAAAAAAAAAAAACGTTAACCAAAAAAATTTCGAAAATGATAATAGAATTTTGAGATGCCAAATTTTGTACTTTTAATTCTTTAGATTTTTTTTTGTTGACAACTGGGGGATCCGGAGTGTAAAGGAACCTCAAAATAATGACACCTTTTTTTATTTTATTTTATTGTATATTTAGTATAGAAAAAGTATAATAATCGTCAAAAAATTCAGACTCAAATTTTGATGAATATCCATGTTTTAGATCTCGGATCGTACGAAAAACACATTTTTGGAAAATGTCCGATTATCTGTTTGTGAGAAAGTAACCCCAAAACGATTTGAGCTAGTTGGTTGAAATTCAGAGTACGATTTTTACATCAAGTTTTCATATTTATATCAAATGCTAAGTAAAATCGGTTCAGAGGAGGTCCATCTGTCTGGCTGTTCGAGTACAAGTTAATAATTACAAAATGAAGTGGTTTATCTAGACAAGATTCGATACACATTTAACATCTAAAATGTAGAGACCTGTGAAATTTCGAGCTGTATCCAACATAGGGTTGACTGTCTGTCAGTCTGTACTCTCAAAAACATATAGGCGCGATAATTCAAAAACGCAATGTCCTTAAATATTCAAATTTGATATAGTATAGGTCGCGGTGGTCTGGTGGTAAGGCGTCGGCTTCGGAACCGGAGGTTTTCTGGTTCGGGACTCGATTCCACCGAAGAACCGTCGTGTGAGTGGGTCTCTTGCACGTTAAATTTGTCAGGCCAAAGGTCCGCCCGCTGGTGTGTTGTGGTGTGGAGAAGGAGGTACCAGTTCAGTTATCGTCCTCTTCTTCTGACTGTGATTCAAAATGACGAGGTCCGACCCAAAATAGCCGTAGTGTCGCTTTACAACAGGATGTTAATATAACTAAATTAAACTTGATATGGTATTTTCTCACTACAAGTTCTATTTTCTATCACATCTTTATTTCAATCAGTTGTACAAAACGGGTCTAAAACACAAATTTAGTCGCCAATATAACACTGCATATTAAAGAAAAAAGTTAAAAGTTAATATTTCATAACCATTGTATGCCACTACTTTTGTAAGACGTTATCTGGCATTACAAATGTTTTAGACAGTATGCGAGAAAGTTTTGGGGCGACCATTTCAGATGCTTTTTATTTATTTAAGGTATCCGACTACGCTCCAAAGTATGGTTTTTAGATGTTTTGTCAATTATAATATAAAATACTATATTTAAAGCAAAAATATTTGAAAATATTATATATTTTGAGAAAAGGAAAATGAGTAGTAAATTTTATTGAAATTAAGCCAAAATGTTTGACACTTTACACAAAATTGTACTGAAATAATCCTATTTTTCTTTGTACACGATTTATAGAATATAATAATGAAGGAAATGAACCAAAATCTATAAAATTTTAAGGTGCAAATAAGTTATGGGTAAAAATATACATATATATGCATTTTTCTCCATAATTTTACAGCTTAACTTTTTAAAAACACCTGTAGATGAAAAAATATTTCACCCACAACAAAACTTTTGGTTCATTTCATTGTCCATATTATTTAAAACACATGCTGAATTTTTCATGTAAATACCTCTATCGGTTTTTGAGATATCATGTTAACGGTGAAGGATTTTTATAAAAACGAAAGTATTGAGAAAATTAAAATTAAAGACAAGCTTTAACTGAAAAAATATATGACCCTGGATGATAGGTCAGACCTTTCTTTCCTAGAAAATATAAATCGTTTTGGGAAAAGGAAAGTCTAAACTACGAGAAATATCAACTAACAAAAATTCGCCAGTATAGTCGATAACCAGCGTTTTTAACGCACCTTAATTTTATTTGTAGATATATATTTTTCTCTTAATATACTACCAATTATTTAAATACCAAAAATTTGTTCTGATTCGAATTTAAATTCGAGGTTTTAAATTTGATAATAAAACTTATTGCTGAAAAATTTGGAAGACCGTACCTGCTGCGTTTTCCAAATTTTTCCAACACCAGATTTTAAAATTCTTCTTCGAAATTCTCAGGTGCTCTGAAGTTACCGCATTATTACGCTCCATGCTTTTAATTGCTTTTCATATTCTACCTTCTCAGGCGTAATCGGATAGTTAAACGAACTAATTTAGAACTTCGTCCTCCTTTAGCGAGTGAATAATTTACGTTATGAAAGAAACTTTCTGCGGGCACATTTCGGTTACCATGGCAACACTGGGTAGTTTTCGGAACGAGTTGAGTAATCTTATCCATTATTTTTACATACCTAAGGAGCCTTTTACAACCGGGCGACGTTTTTTATTATTATTATTATTATTTTGTTTCTTTAACGGTTAACTTGGTAAATTATTATTAGTAAGTGCTAGGCAATCATCAGCCTAATCCTTTCACATTTTTAATAAATATATAATAATATAGCTCAGTCATATGTTGTATAATCATTAAAGTATAAAATAACGTTTGAGATTATTTTTTAAAAATATAATTTATGCGTTGCTAATATTTATGACTTTTTGTATTAAATAGGCTAAAAAAAACCCCGATAAAAATAAAATTCATCGAAATGGAAAAAGTTAAAAGTGTTTCGGAAATTCTATTATATATGTATATATATACATAATATGTACATATGTGTGTATATGTATGTATGTATGTATATGTACATATGTGTGTATATGTATGTATGTATGTATATGTATATATGTGTATATGTATGTATGTATGCCTATGTATATATGTGTATAAACATGTGTGTATATGTATGTATGTATGTATGTATGCCTATGTATATATGTGTATATACATGTGTGT
>JAPMOQ010012849.1:2789343-2805769 GCA_026543055.1 Argiope trifasciata | reverse complement strand
AAAACTTACTTTTGAAATAAAAACACACTTTCATAACATCTTGTAAAAATTGGGTCATTCGAAAACAAAGTCCTCCTCTTGTCTGAATCAGCATCCAGTGATGTCTCATTTTGGTGGAGGATGGACAACCCAAATAATTGGTTTCTTGGAAAACGGAGCCCCAAATCAAAGATATCGACATCCTTTGTGTTACTTCGAATTCCAAACAAACAAATCGACGAGCCTCGAGCTTCAGCTTGAATTTTGCGAGCGCAAATTATTTACATTTGAAATTCAAATTGGATTGTCACGACATCAGAGGGAAATTGGAATGAAGTACTCGGTTCTGTTTTCTCTTTTAACTATTTTTGGTTAACGAGAAGCGGAAGTAAAATTGAGTTAAATATGTCTCGATGCGAAATATATATTCAATAAAAAAAACATTTGGGTTCGTAATGAAATGCAGAAAGAAAATAAAAAAATAAATGTATGTTTGTACGATGCATCTTTGCTATTAAAAGAAATATTCTTTCTAAACAGAATTTTAGTTTAACTTTTACTTTTTTTCCGATGTTCTTTGAACTGACATGACTGATCCAATCAATGTAAGAGCTGCATTAAATTTTAATACTGAAGTAGATGAATAAAAAAGAAGCTTATTTCTATTTTACTATGTATCATGGCAAGAGCTTAAAGTTAAAAATACTTATTTAGCTTCAAAAAAATATATAGCTTAGTTAAGAGATATTTTAGAGACCCGCACAAATAAAAATATGTGAGAAAAGGTTCTTTATATAGTTTAATAATGCTAAGCATATTTGGAAGAAATGTTTCTAAAGAAAATTTGTGTTGTTGTTTCTTATGGCACTTACGATCGGACAATCCCACTGTTACGAAGACAACTATTTAAGCCTATAGAGTGTGTCTCTTCATTTTTTCAGTAGCGCAAAAAGAGGACTTTTACGGGGTCACAAAATTTTATTTTTAATTATTTTTTATCCCAAATGAGCAAATCAATTATTGTCTCTCCTTTCCCCACCGAAGACACACTGAAATAAATACTGAAAGACCAGACCACCACGACAGAAACAATGACTAGAACTGTGGTTGAATCCTGGAGACCATCACCGGCCCGGTACAACCTCCCCGTAGGAAGTACGACTCGTCATCGTAGGGAGAAGTCAGATCCCCCACCTTTTGAGTACCCACCTTTGTATTTAGATCTGGCCACTATTCGGAAATATCTCATCCCAATTACAAGGTGTGTCCCTGGGGTTCATAAATAGACGAACCAGCATCTTTTCATTCAAACGAGCATATATATAATATACATAAAGAGAGAGAGAATTAATCAGCTGCCATTACTATTCCATATTTAATCTCATTTTGTTGAAATAGATGACACCATGGATACCACTAAATATCGCTGATCCAGACGCGTGACGTCAAGTTTGAGAAAAGCAAACTACGCAATCGCTCGGCAGACGGTGACAGAGAGGGTTCATTTTGCTTCGAATAAGGAATCTTTAATACGCAACAGTGGTACATAGTTTAGCCATGAAACATTTGATTAGGCTTCATCCTTGGTGGTATCTAAAGGGGATACTTTTTTCTCTATTGTGAACAGCTTTTCCTATCATAATTCTTAATGTCTTCTCTTTAGTCTTTGCTGTAAATAATGGCGCAGTTTGGCCAGGTGTGATTCTTGCGCCAGTAAACCACACACAACCACTGTAAATAAATTTACTGTTTTCATTTAAAATCTTCTCTTTAATCATTTTCTTCAATCAGTGACCTTAGACACTGATCTAAATGTGGTTGAATGGGCATTCTATCATATCCAATTCACACACACACACACACACACACACACATATATATATATATATATATATATATATAATATAATTTTTTATTGAATTACAAAGTGTTTACAAATTTTTTCTTGTGCGTGTATTTAGAGGTAAATCAATAAACGAAATCTTACCAAAAATAAGCCTCTTTATTTTTAACGAAATCTAAAATTCTAAAACAGCACAAGCAACGGCACTTGCACAAGTCAACAAGAAATATCTAGCATTCAATAACAAGCAGCTTGCTTGCTATCCAAAACCCCACTCCACTTGGATCAATTTCAATGGCATATTTATCGAACTTCAACTTCAACGGTATGCTTGTCGGGGCTCTCTCCTCTGAGAAGAATTATCCCCTAAATGGTTTTGACTGATAGAGCTATGACTTTTAATATGTTACCATGAGCTACTTCGGTTATTGAGGAAAATTGTGTCTCTACTGAGTGTAGAGTAGTGAGTAAGTAAATAACCAAAAAAGCATTAAATAATTAAAGCTTATTTCCAGAGTCATCAAAAATTAAACCGAAACTATTTACATCGGAAGGCCGCGGTGGCCTGGTGGTAAGGTCTCGGCTTCGGAACCAGAGGGTTTCAGGTTCGAGACTCAACTCCACCGAAGAACCGTAGTGTGAGAGGGGTCTCTTGCACGTTAAATCTGTCAGGTCAAACGTATTCTCGCTGGTGTGGTGTGGAGAGGGGGTGCCAGTTCAAGTGCCGTCTCGTCATCTGATCGCGGTTCAAAATGACGAGGTCCGTCCCAAAATAGCTCTCGTGTTGCTTTAAAATGGGACGTTAATATAATTAAACTAAACTAAACATTTATATCGGAATCGAAATTCAAATTTAATTCTTACTTAAACAACAAAAAGTGAACAAAAATAAAATCTATTAATGAAACAAATCTAAATTAATATAATTAAGTAAATGAAACTAATTACTGAAACGAATCTAAAAATTTTGTGATTTTATTTGTTGGTTTGTTTTTGCTGTTAAAATTGTTGAGTCTCTTTTGCCTTAATTTCCGGGTCACGAGGGGGCAATACTATTGAACACTATCCAATTTCCTCACAGAAAAAATCCCTTATTTCGAATCCTTGCCTGAGGGTGACCCTTGAAAAAGTCTTCAGGCTGGATTATTTTTCGATTTGTTGAAACTTTGATTTTGTTGTATTCCTTCTTACGTTTATATATATATATATAAGATATATATATATAAATTTGAATCATTTTTTCTATTGGGAATCATCTTCAAAAAATCAAATTGTGGGAAAATTTCTTTTTGCAAAACATTAAAGCAGGACACTATTGCATTAGGAAGAACATTAAACCATTAACAAAGATTGTTAATTTCGCCAATCCAAGTAATAATTTCTTTAGAGAGAGAAATCGCCAAATTTGAATTCCTTCACTAAATCGGTCTTCGTACCTTAGCCATAAAGTAGACAAGTGGCAACCATAGAAATATGATTTATGTAACCATATTTCAGAGAAAGTTCTGCGTTGCTCGTAATTGAAGGGCAATTGCTTACATTTGGATGTTATAAATTAAATATTTTAACAGAAAGCTTGTAGCCCTTACTCTGTTTTAAGTCAAATGTCACTACGGATTAGAAAATATTTTATTGTACACACAGAGGGAAAGCTCGTTTGATTACGATTTATTATGCATAATTTTATGAAAATTGTTTAATGATAACGTTAGATAAATTTTATGTCGTGTCTAAATGTTGTTCAGATTCAACCACGCATTGCTGGGCACTTTAAATCAAAAGGATTATTAAGTTATCTGATTACGTTTGAAAGAAGTTTTTGGAAAATTTGTATATTTTAAGAGCCATTTTTGGTTTTTACATGTATTGTCAATTATAAACACTATAAATACAACAAAACTGCTTTAAAATATGATATATTTTGAGAAATGGGGAAATAGGTAGTATATTAATGAAATTTAAACTAAACGGTTAACACTCTACACAAAATGGTCATGCAGCAATTCTATTTTCCTTTGGACACAAGTTATAGAATAGAACGATGAAGGAAATGAACCAAAATCTAAGAAACATCTTGAGATGCTAAGAAGTGGCGTATAAAAATATACGTATATATGTATTTTTTCCATAAATTTGCAACTTAATTTTTCTCAAAACACCTATAAATGAAAAAATATTTTACCGACAGTAAAAATTTTGCTTCATTTCATGGCCCATATTATTTAAAACACACGCTGAAAATTTTACGTAAATACCTCTGTTAGTTTTTTGGATATCATGTGAATGGCTCATAATTTTTTTTGTAAATTAAAATGGCATTTAAAGACAAATTTTAGCTGAAAAATAAATTTTGCTTGAAATTCCTCTAAATAATAGGTTAGACTTCCTTTTCTAAGAAAAAACAAACTGTTTTGGAAAGAGAAAAGTCCAAATGACAAGAAATAACAATTTTTAAAAAAAATCGCCATTGTGGTCGAATACCAGTATTTTTAACGTAGTCGGATACCTTAACTCAAAAATATTAGTAGCTCACAGTCGTAGACATTATGACTATGATTTATGAGACTATAATAATTGTCTTAATAGAATAATTTAATGTTGGAAAAAGCTATTGAAAGACAATAAAGATAATAAATTTTGGAACAAAAAAATTAAAAGCTGCGATTAAATGATTTTGTATCGTATTGAAAAAAAACGAAAAAAATGATCTAGTAATGAAATAACGAAATTGGGTTCATGGATTGCGTGCTAAAATGAATTTGATAATCTCAAAACATGTTCTTGCCTATGTTATGCGTAACTAAATTATTGCGTGAACTTTGAAGCGGGCCGCGGTGACCTGGTGGTGAGGTCTCAGCTTTGGAACCGGAGGGTTTCAGGTTTGGGACTCGATTCCACCCAAGAGCCGTCGTGTGAGGGGGGTCCCTTGCACGTTAAATCTGTCATACCAAACGTCCTCCCACAGGTGTGGTGTGGAAAGGGGATGCCAGTTCAGGGGTCGCCCTCGTCATCGGACCGTGGTTCAAAATGACGAGGTCCGTCCCAAAAAATCCATGTCCTGCTTTACAACAGGACGTTAATATAACTAAACTAAGTATAAACTTTGGAAACCCTTTTTCATAACGGGACAGATAATTCATCACAGAGAGAGAAAAAATGCCGTCGTCAAAAAATTCAAAATCGAGTTTTGAATATTAACAATTTTTTTAATGGAATTTTTCTGTCTGAGTGCATGACAAACGTTCTGAACTTGACATTTGAAATTTGGTAGAAAAAATATTATCCGATCTGGAGATAACCATCTGTATTTATACTTTTTCATGCATATGAACTCAATGGCTTAAGGTATCCGACTTCGCTCAAAGGAAAATTTTTGAAAAATCGTATTTTTTGAATACTGTTTCAAATTATGGTGTTTAAACGTATTTTTAAGGCTCGGTAGTCTGGTTGGTAGAGGGTTAGTTTCGTAACCGGAAGGTAATGAGTTCTGTCCTCGTCTCGGCCAAAGACAGCCGTTTTGGCTCATGGCAGTTAGGGCACGTTAAATAGGTCGTGACTGCAAAGTCCTCCAAGTTCCCATGACATACCTCTGGGCGTACTGAGTTGGGTATGAGTAGGTCTCTGATTGGGAAGTAAATTCTGACTTGCGGAGGGATGAATGAGTTCGACGATCCCCTAAAGAGGGTTGTGTCGTGTGTGTTCGTGCAAAGTAGTTCTTTCACCTGTACGGTGCTCGTGAACAACGAAAGACGCACCCTTCTGCCTTCGAAAGAGCTTCTCTCATTCGGCTTGGTATGATCAAGTGGTATTAGACCGAACCAATCCGAAACGTATTGCTAATACAAAATGGTATGAATACAATAAAATTATTTGAAAAGACCTATTTTGAGAAATACGAAAATTTGTTGCAAATTTTAATGTAATTGAACTAAAATGGTTACCATTCTACACAAAATGATAATGCAGTTATCTTATTTTTCTTTGTACACATTCTATAGAATAAAATGATGAATGAAATGAAACAAAATCAAAGAAACATCTTGAGATGCAAAGAAATGATGGGCAGAAATATACATATATATATTCATTTTTCCATAAATTCACAATTTTTCTAAAAACACCTATTAGTGAAAAAGTATTTCACCACCAACAAATCTTTTAGTTCATTTCATCGTCCATATTATTTAACACACACTCTGAAATTTTTATGTAAATACCTCTAATAGTTTTTTTATATATCATATAAAAAATGGCGTATTTTTATGAAAATGAAAGCTTTGAGAAAACTGAAGTGAAAGACACATTTTAGCTGGAAAAAATATGTAATCCTGGATGATAGGACAGGCTTTCCTTTTCCTAGAAAAGGTAGATTTTTTGGGGGGAGGGGGGAATAGAAAAGGTTCTGAACTACAAGAAATAACAATACAAAAATCGCCAGTGTGGTCGATAACCAGTGTTTTTAACATAGTCGGATACCTTAAGAAAATGAAAAAGACGCTTCCTTCCTACGTCACGCGCATGCGGAGTGACGTGTAGAACTGATCCTTGTATTAGCGTGTGGTCTAAAGTACGTGTTGTCAGAATGTTGTCAAAACAAGAACAACGAAGTCGAATAAAAATGGAACGTGCAGCAGCAGAGGTTGCACAGCGGTATCATTACACTGGATGAGACTGAGACAGATGGCATCAGTCAAAATTGAAACGCCAATCAAACGAATGGCGTCATGACGGGTCACCAAGATGTTCGACAGTTCTTCAGAACGCTAGCTGTGTGAAAGTTATGCCGGTTCTCGCGTACAAATGTGATGGTATCAGCCTAAAGCACAGCGTTCCCCTACATCAGACCGTCCTGAGATTCTTTCGGCTGTAGACCGGTCCAGTCGAACCATCAGCAAAACAGGCGCTGCTACAGGTGTTTTGCGACTTCCACATCTCTGAAACCGGGTTGTACACATTGCTGGCGACTGTATTGATGGACTGTGAAACATGGGGACACGAATCGCTTTTGTATTCCATGTAAATAAATAGTTACCACTATTAAGGTATCCGACTACGTTTACAACACTGGTTATCTAACACATTCCCAATATTTTTATAATCATCATTTCTTATAGTTCAGACTTTTCTCTTTCCAAAAAAAAAGTATCTTTGCTAGGAAAAGGAAGGCATGAACTGTCATCCAGAGTCACATGTTTTTCAGCTAAAATTTTTCTTTGGCTTCAATTTTCTCAAAACTTTAATGTTCATAAAAAATCTTCACCGTTAACATGATATCTCAAAAACTAATAGAGGTATTTACATAAAAATTTCAGCGTGTGTTTTAAATGATATGGGCAATGAAATGAACGAAAAGTTTCATTGCTGGTCAAATACTTTTTCATTTATGGGTGTTTTAAGAAAAATTAAGTTGGTATTTGATAGAAAAAAATGCATACATGCGTATATTTTTCCCCATCACTTTTTTGCATCTCAAGATTTTTATTAGATTTAGGTTCATTTCATTCTTCTTTATATACTAGTGTACTAAGAAAGTTAAGATTGCTGCATTGCAATTTTCTGTAGACTGTTAGCCTTTTTAGTTCAATTTTATTAAAATGTATTAAAAACTCTCCTATTTCTCAAAATATATTACATTATCAAATAATTTTTTTTGTATTTATATTATTTATAATAGACAATACCTCTAAAAACCATAAATGGGTTTTGAAAAATCCAAAAGAAAGTTTTGAAAAATCAATTTTTTTCAAAAACTTTTCTCTGAACGTAGTCGGATACCTTAAAATTCCAACACTCCTATGTACAAAACTAGGACTGCAATGCAGTTTTACAATCTGATGGCTTCCAAACTTGTATGTATTAACGGTATATGTTACCAGAAACATGCTGTAGGCAGCGTTATTTTTTTTAAATCCTTTATTGAAGAATTATGTGTTAAATATAATTATGTTGGCTTTTGTATCATACTTCAAACTTCAATATCAAAATCCTGACATCCAAGAAATGGATGTGGGTTTGTTTTTGATAATTGTGGTAATTAACTTTTAAAACTGTTTTTAAATTATTTATTTCATACTGTTTTCTAATTTCTCATTTTTGTCTTTTTCAGGTAAGAAAATAAGACACCTTAATTTCCCTGTATTTTTCAATAGCTGATCATCATTTTTTTACCATCTGTTGACAATTATTTTCAAATGATGTGGATGTATCAACACTACAAACATTATCATCTGGATTACTCAGTTGAAAAGGTACATTGTGTTACTTTCGTAACAGAATTATTATTCATTTTTAAAGTGACTTTTTCCTTGAATGAAGTAATGTTACAGTTAGAAATTTATATATTTTCGATTATTGTGTAAATTGAGTACTTTGTTTTTAAAAATATCTCTACAAAGTATTCACAGATGTTTTTAAAATTATTTATATTTAAGTTTTGATCAATGTTGTTTTGTTTTGACATTGGGAATTCTCACAATGATAATTAATTTTCGCAGTGTTTTGTTTTCTCATTGGTAATTCTCATAATGGTAATTGGTAATTTTCACAATGTTATTTTTTTTTCACATTGGTAATTCTCACAATGGTAACTGGTAATTTTCACAATGTTTTGTTTTCACATTGGTAATTTGTGATTTTCACAATGTTGTTTTATTTCACATTGGTAATTCTCACAATGGTAATTGATAATTTTCACAGTGTTGTTTTTTAAATTGGTAATTTCCACAATGCTGTTTTGTTTTCCAATTGGAACATTTTTGATTATCTGGCATTAGACACAATAACATGAAGTTATTTATAATTACTTCGTTTCTTTTTATTTTTTAGCCAGCAATAAAATCGTATATAAGTGTTATTTTGTAATAATTGACTAAGAAAATTAACAGTTTCTTTTTTGGGTGTAAATAAAAGATAAGTTTATTTTATACATTGTTGAAAGGAGTTAGTTTGACAGACCCGTAAGTCAGTATTATATTTTATGTGAACCTTGTATTTTACATCCCTTGAGTCAAGAGTTTTCAAATTTACAGAAAGGTAGAGTTAGTTAGTAATTATTATTTGTAGCTAAAATTTAGGAGGAAAACAGTTTACTCATATTTTTATGAAACATATCATGATTTTAAAAAGTTAAAATAGCTCTCAAGTGTAATAAAATTGCAGTTTTAAAGTTAATCTATAAAAAAAACTAAAATAAATAAACGAACTGTTTAGTTAAAATCTTAACGAGAAAAAATTAGAATTTTATGTCGATTCATGATTCAATTAAAATAAATAAAACAAAAGTCATAATGCTACAATAGCATTATATTAGTTAATTAAAACTATATGCCTTTGAACAGCCAGATAATTCATCGGTAATAATTTATTATGTTTATTTTCAATTAAATCTACTATGAATGATTTAATACTTATTGTTCCTTCAAGAAATATTTCCAGACATCAAATAGTGATAGTCATCAAAAACTATGAAATTGTAACAGTCTTATTTTTATTCTGATTATTATATAAGCAAATCTTCCTGATAAAATGAAATCCCGAATAATTTTTGGAACATTAAAATGCCATTAATTGGGTGCCTATCTCCGGATTTTATTTTTTTTATGATACCGCAATTTAACTTTCTAATAATTCTTGTAACCGGAGCAGATAATGTTTCTTCTTTAACTTTTCTCTGCAATGTCAGAAAATCGGGCTATTAAATATTTAATGAAACTATAAAAATAATTGGAGTTCCTATACATGTTACGTCCGTGTTTGTATGTTTTAATATATTATAAGCTACTTATTATTTTTAAATCATCAATTTTATGAATTTTTCAATGGTATAAAGCAATAAAAGTACCTGATTTCACAAAAACAAGACTTATCAAGATTTTCAAGCCTCTGAACTTGAAATGACAACTAATTTCACATTATCAAATGGTCTTTGATTAGTTAATAGCAATATTTAATAATGTAAAAACAGAAAATGTTTTGTAATCAAATATTCTTTTTTTTTGTAAATTATAAAAAGTATTCTTTTTTTTGTAAATTATAAAAAGTATTCTTTTTTTTATTGTGTAGCAAATAATATTTCTACTTTTCGTTGGAATTTAAGTTTTCAACTCATATGTTGCCACTTTTTTTCTGCTTACGAGTAATTGTATTTTAATTCAAATCTAAAATATGGAAGCCATGGTGGCCTGGTGGTAAGGTATCGGGTTGAAAACCGGAGGGTTGCAGGTTCGAGCCTCGATTCCACCGAAGAATCGCCATAGAAGCGGATCTGGGGCATGCTAAATCCGTCGGGGACAAAAGTTGGTATGGAGATTAGGAGAGGGGGTTGCCAGTTCAGGTATCATCCTCGTCATCTGACCATGGTTCAAAAATCTGAGGTCCGTTCCAAAGTGTTCCTTCAAAACGGGACGTTAATATAACTAAACTAAAAAAAACTATCACATGATTTTGCTTAATTTCAATTGTAATTAAAATTTCTTTTTTAAAAATCTATTTCTAAAGTAGGAATTTTGTTTCTTAAATTTTATTTTTTACAAATCATCCTATATTGATCCCAGTAGCTCTAAATTAAGTAATTTAATTTTAAACATATTCACTTTTATTAGTAATAGAGATTACACTATCAAAGATAACAACTTTTATAGTCGTTACACATGTTTGTATGGTTGTCATCTGTCAATGACGTCACAAAAAGAATGTGAGCTAAGAAGTATTGTTAAAAATATAGTCCTTATTTTATTAAAAAATAAGGACTTTCATAAATCATCTGTCAATAATGTCACACAAAAAAATATAAGCTAAGAAGTATTGCTAAAAATACAGCCCTTATTTTATTTAAAAATTTTAAATCTGTGTTTTTAAAAAAATAATTTATTATAATATCTGAACATTACCTTTAAATAATTTGACAAATCTTTCCTTATTGAATGATTTATAAGAACAGAAAACTTATATGTATTTCGGTCAAAACAACATAAAAGTGAAACCGAAATCATAAGAATAAAGAAATATTGTAAAACATGAGAAAACGACTGCCGATGAATCGCGAATTGGTCTAAAGCTTTGGTAGACGCGCCAGAGAAACATTATTTGTCCAGAGGAATTAAATCAGAAGTACGAAATTTTCAGTTCAGTCACCCACCAAAATAAAGATGAAATGTGACCTTCTGTGTTTTCGTTAGATATGAGCAAAGTGTTAAGGTATCCGACTACGTTAAAAACTCTGGATTTCGGCCACATTGGGGAGTTTTTTTTTACTGTTATTTCCTGCAGTTCTATCTTTCCAAAACGGTTTATCTTCTAGGAAAGGGAAGACTGACCAGGGAAATTTTAAGCAAAGCATATTTTTCTGCTAAACCCCGTCTTCAATTTTTGAAATACTTCAATTTTCATAAAAATTCTTCACCGTTAACATGATGTTTTAAAAACGAGTTATTTTCATAAAAATTTCAGCGTGTGTTTAAAATACTATGGGCAATGAAATGAACTAAAAATTTTATGGTTGGTGAAGTACTTTCTTATTTATAGGAATTTTTAGAAAAATAAATTTGGGAATTTGGGAAAAATACATCAATACGTATATTTTTACCCATCATTTCTTTACATCTCAACCTTTTTCTTAGATTTTGGATCATTTAATTCATCATTAGATTCTATAACTTGTGTACAAAGAAAAATTGGATTGATACATTGCCATTATGTGTAGAGTGTTAACCGTTTGAGTTAAATTTCATTAAATTTTAGTACAATGTTTCTTATTTTTCACAATATATTACAGTCTCAAATAATTTTGTTGTATCTATATTAATTGACAGTTACCTAAAGGCCATGTTACTGAATAGTTTATAAAAAATCCAATTTTTCAAAAATATTCCTTCGAACGGAGTCGGATACCTTAATTTTGATTGTTTCGATGTGCTGAGCTATTCCTTTGGTAGCTGTATTTTCTCTCTCTCTCTCTTACTTATTGGTTTATTTTCTAATTTATTTTTTGTTTTTTATAGTTTCAAAGTTATAGTTGTTTATATATATTGCAAATTTATAGTTCTTTTTTAATTTTCGGAGTAGTAAAATAAGAAAGTAAGTTTAAAATTAAAATGTGAGGATTTTTTTAAAAAATTATATGCTCTAAATTACAACTGTCTTCAGTTTCTATAAGTGACCCGAACAACTGAAAATGTCTGTGAACTTTATTAAAAAACAAAACCCTTTGTTCAAAATTTTATTTTCCCCAATTTCCATACTTTGACAAAAAGTTGAGTTATCCTATCTTTGTTGAATTATTTATTTATTTATCGAATGTGATATTCCGTTTTTATTTATTTATTTTTGACTTTGATGGATGTCGTAGGAATTTAAATATATCTTTATGTAAGTATGTATTGTTGTAGATTCTATTTAATACAGACATGTGAAAGAAACCACCTTTGCCCATAAAATCATAAATTTTTCAAGTTATATCCATTATTTATTTCTTGCATCTACTGTCAGACAACACAAGCATATGTCCAGTGATAACAAATCTTTGATTGTCTAAAATTCTGACACTAAAAACACCTAAAATGTCTGAGAAAAAGGATTTTATGGAGCAAAGATCATATTTATTACCTTATTTAACCCACCAACTTAGAAAATAGAGCAGCGAAATAAGTTGTTTTGTAAACAAAATGATTTATTATGACAGATATTAATTAATCACACATCTTTTAATTTTTTGTTTTTCCTTTGTATTATTAATATGCAATGTAAATGTTTAGAACTTCCAATTAAAATTTTGAGGAATTCAACGTATTAAATAGAATTTAAGGATTATTACAAAGAATTGGGATTTCTAATGATGGATATATCCCGATTCTAATTTGATTTCTTAATTAATTAATTCTTAATTCGCATGTCAATCTATGAGGTTCTAATTAATTTCCAAAGCCTTTACAGTTCAAACTAAAGAGATTAGCTCGGATTTATCTGGTATTTTAAAAATAAAAACAGAGTGGATTTTGAAATGTCGTACAAACAACGGATAATTTATAATCTTCTTTTAACTACTTACAAACTTTCTCAGGATTTCGTAAATTCCGAGAAAGGATTCGAATAGCGAGTAAAGAAAGACTTATGAAGCGCCAGCAAGGATTAAAATGTTCAGACGGCAGAGATTATTCGAGAAATTCTTGGCTCCTGATTCTTTATCTTGCTCCTGACTGATAAGTAAACAGGACATTCAAAAGAAAATTAAAGAGATTTGTTTGGATTTTTCTTGTGTTTTTTTAACTATGCTGCGCCAAATCAGAGTTAAATTCATGTCAATGTAAAATAATCAAAAAAAGAATAGTGTACAGGAGTACTTAAAAATACAAACTAGATTTAAATGAGTGAATAATATTTTATAGATTTAAAAGAAATGTCGAAATGCAAGCATGTAGTATCTTATAAAGAGAGAAAGTGTTGAGAATGAGATTACATATAACATTTTACTTGACCAGTTGGTGAAGCCTATTTAAAAATTTGTTTGTTTTTAAGAAAAAATGTCAATTAATACTATTCAGTCTAATTTAAGGTATCCGACTACGTTGTAAACACTGGTTAACGATCGCATTGGAGATTTTTTTTTAAATTCTTATTATTTCTTGTAGTTCGGACTTTTCTCTTCCCAAAACAGTTTATATTTTCTAAGAAAAGGAAGGCCTGAAATATCATCCAGGGTCACATATTCTTCAACTGAAATTTGTCTTTAGCTTCAATTTTCTCAAAACTTTAATTTTCATAAAAATTTTCTACCGTTCACATGATATCTCAAAAACTAACAGAGGTATTTCAGTAAAAATTTTAAAATGTATTTTAAATAATACCAGCGGGTGACCGAGCTCCGCTCGGAGAAAACAGGTATCGAAGCTAACTCGAAGATTTAAATTTTCAATTGTGATTTATCGAAACAATACATGCCGTAAGAAAATTTGTGAAACCATTGGTGAAAAGATAACCGGTTAAAGTGCACCATTGTAAACTATTCTAAACAAAGTTAGAGTTTGGAAAGGGAACTATTCTATACAATGGTAAAGTAAAGGTAAAGATTGAAGTGTGTTGAAGTTCAATATTTTTGACAAATTTATTTAGAAAAACCAAACATATATATATACATAAGAAACATATTATAAACCTATAACAGCATAAACATAAAACTTTATTAGTTCACCATATTGCTATAGATGGCAGCACGTTACCGCTTGAAAATTTAAGTAGCCATTATGGCGAACTAATAAAGTTTGAAAATATCCTATCTGTAACTCCGAACTGCTCGACCGTAGCGCTTCAAAACCGGCGCCAATCGATTCCTCGTGGCCAAAAACCCCAGACCCCCAAGTTTACCGGAGTTTATTAATTCTGGGGCGATTTTCGACTTGACAACCATTTTTCGTATTATAGTATTAGATACACACTGAAATGAACCAAAGGTTTTATTGTTGGTGAAATACTTTTTTCATGTATAGGAGTTTTTAGAACAATTAAGCAGTAAATTTATGGGGAAAATGCATATATGCACACATTTTTACCCATCACTTCTTGGCATCGCAAAATTTTTCTTAGATTATGTTTCATTTCCTTCATCATTGTATTTTATAACTTGTGTACAAAGAAAATCAGGATTTCTGCATTTCGATTTTGGGGAGAGTGTAAACCGTTTTCGTTAAATCTCAGTAAAACCTGCTACAAACGTTCCCATTTCTCAAAATATATTATATTTCCAAATAATTGTTTTTGTATTTATAGTGTTTATTATTGACAATACATCTAAAAACAATAAATAGCTTCTAAAAAATCCAATTTCTCAAACTTTTTTCTTAGAGCGTAGTCGGATACCTTAATAGTTACAAATTTATATAAATAAAAATGAATGTTTGTATGTCTCTTATGCGCTCATCCGATTGCGATACAACTCTGAATACTTATTACTTGCACTTACGGGAGGGTTATAGGCATTATTGACTTGCATTCTCGATGACCATCAACAAGGCTCAAGGTCAATCACTTTAATTTTGAGGACTGCACCTAAAAAGTCTATGATTTTCGCATAACTAATTGTATGGTGGATGCTACGAGTCGGACAATCAGGAAATTCAACAAAGAATTAAAAATTGTTTCTGCTGATGACGAAAAAACAATAAAAATATTGTTTACCCTAATGTTTTGAATAATAAAGTAAAAAAGAATAGAATAAATATTATTTACATAGAATAAATAGTAATTATATTAAAAGAATAAAAAAGAATACAATAAATATTAATTATATTATTCTCCTTTATACATCATTCGAATTCAAAGAATGTATTCCCTTCCGATACAAAAATAAATTTTATTCTTTCTATTATTCCTAATTAGGCAAAATAATTGTTTTAAATTTCAAACGATATTTCCGAAATTATTTCTTCTGCGGTGGCAACGCGCCGGTTTCCAATTAGTTCGAAATAAATGAGAGGTTTAAATGCAAAAACAGAACCAAAAAGAAAGAAATGGCGAATCCGGCCTGAAAATTTATTGAAGGGTCACCCTCATGCAAAGATTTAGACCAGTGATTTTTTTTTTCTGTGATGCGTCTGACTTTCGTCCAAAATATTGATCCTCCTGACTTGAAAATCCCCAGAAATTCAAGTCAGGGTTTAATCCCTGACTTGAATCCCTGCATAAGGATAAAACTCGAAAATATCTTCAGGCCCTCTCTAGGTTGACCAGGATGGGAATAATGTTGGTAAGGAGATAAAATATAATATTTTAATGCCTGGTTAGCAACACTTACTTAAAAATAGTTTTTTTTTTTTTTTTAAGAAACATAAAGACATGTCAGCATTGAAATTTGGACAGTTTAATACCGTATACTAACAAGCATTTGATCTAATGTGGCGGTAGGGTAAGTTGAATAACGAAAATGCCGGATAGTCCCGAACCAGATACTCGGAAGTGAACTTTAGTATATACTGGACAGACATTTGATAGTCACATTGAGAACAAAGAGGTGTTTATTCACTTAGCAACAAGTGATGATGAGTAAATCTGGTTTATTTAATGCTAAACGGATTAACAAAGTGTTTACTTTTCAATTTGGTGCTGAAGACCACAGTTGCAGATAAAATTAAATATTATTAGTTTTAATATCTCTGCATTTGATAATTATGTTAAGAACATAGAGGTGTTTGTTCACCTAGCAACAAGTGAAAATGTATAAATCTAGTACACCAAATGCGTGAATGTGTTAACACTGTATTTGCTTTTCGAATCGGTGATAAAGACCCTAGTTCTAGATGAAGTTTAATAGCATGTAGTTTATTATTAGTTTTAAGGTCCCACAGAGCTTGCTTGGCAAAAAAATGGAAGGAATGTAATTTTCTGTGCTTAATTTTGAAAAAATACTTTTCTTTTTTGTAATTTTTACAATGAATGGAAATTATTATGCCGATATTTAAAACATAATGGCTATTGACTATGCATGTCAAATGCTTTAATTCATTTATACATTTACATTATCAACGATGTTCTTGGTTAATTTACAACTTAATTAATAAAGATAGAAATTAATTAATACAGAATTAATGATTACAGTTTTAATACAGATAATAAATT
>JAPMOQ010012849.1:2641393-2776397 GCA_026543055.1 Argiope trifasciata | reverse complement strand
TATATATATATATATATATATATATATATATATATATATATATATATTGCTTTCTTTGACTTTCGATATAAATAAGTAAACAAGTAGGGAAAGACAGCAAAGCTATGTAACAATAAATTTAGCCCTTATTAACTTTTACAATTCAAATGTTTATGCGTTTTGCCCTTTTTATCTACATAACATACAACATTATATCTACATTTTTGAAACAGTATGCATATATGAAAATGAATTGATAGGGAATGCATTCTTTAGGGATGTAGGAACTGTAAGGTATACCCAATGGTGTTGCATTTACTACATTTTCGAAGTATCATGTTGTGGCCTTTATGCCGTTAAAAATATACAGGGTGCCTCAAAAATCTTCACCATGGCTTTTATTCCTTAAATATTGATCATAGACATATATTGTAAATGCAAAGTTGCGTAAAAAAGGTACATTATGTTATGAAATCAATTAAAATTATCAAGGTATTAAACGTTAAAAAAATACAAAATTTAAATTTTTATACGGACCCCGCACAAAAAAAACCCAGTTAATGAAATGTGCCTCTTTTTTTAATAAAGCCATCTATAAAATTTATATCTCAAAAGGTTTCGAAATAGGAAACTACATAAATGTTGACTTAAACCACTTTTCGATGCCTGGATAGGAGTTGACAAAGTGGAAAATCATAGTGGATGTCAGGATTCAACAGAAGGGATCCTCGGAGATTTGCTCTACTGTCTCTCCAGATGGCTGAAACTTCTTCTGTCTCTTTTAGCTTGGCTGCCAACTCACTACTTTAATTCGCGACTACTCCTCGATTCAGGACTGCTCTCACAACGGGCTACCGTACGGCGATGACAGGATAGGCCACACAGCAATTCTGCACTCCGCCGTTGCTACGGTATTTTCTCGGCGATTCCGACTGCTATTCACCACCTCTAAGTTCGGAACAAGTTCAGAACTACTCAAAGCCGTGTAGTGCCGGCCTTTTATAGTTCTTAGGAGGTGGGGCTAGAAGCTTATGGTTCAACCAGGGCTTATCTGAACGTATCTCGATTCTTGATGGAAGGATGGACAAAATTCTCAATGTTTCAAGAATTATCCATTTTGTCGCCAAAGTCCCCAAGTTGCCAAGTTTGTTGAGAAGTTCTGATGACCACTGAGGCGGTGTACGGCAGCATCCAATGCAGATGACTGTCAGTCAGTCTTTCTTGTGATGTCATTATTCGTGTGGGGAAGCAAAATTACGGGTTCGTAACAATATTTGGAATTTATTTATTGAAAGAAAATGCCCACTATTCGGAAAAAATTTCGATTATTAAGTGCATTACAAAATAAACAATACAAACACAATAAGAGCTATAACTAATAAATCATCATAATAAAGTGAATTAACTGTTTAATAAGTGTGTATAGTCAAATTAAAAACGTTAAAAATACTTTAACAATTAAGACATCTATATCTAAAATCAATAAAATTTCCAAAATATGAAAAATTAATAACGATTTTAAAAGTGGATTAAATTCAATCTTAATAATATCAATATCCAAAAATAATATTACGAATGAATAAAACATTTCTAAAAAGGTATTACGAATTTAAAAATTACTAACATTTTTTTATTTAAAAAACTCTTAAATCACCTGTTAAAATTTCAAATTTTGTTTAAAACTTATTGAATATTTGAAGAAATATATGTGTGTAATGAGAAAAAAACATCAAACTAAATTTCATCAAATACTTTCTCAAAAAAAATTGTTGCCTTCATGTTTTTCACCATGTTTTGTTATAATAAAAACTGTAGTCTCAGACTAAAGTTTATTAGATTCAATCAAGCATTAAGTTTCAGGAAGGTTTCAACTGAACACGATTTGCAGGCATCAATTACTCACAAGAAATGAAAATTTTAAAGAGATCGTTTTATTTTTTATTTTTTGGCATAAAATACTTTAATAAATGTAATCCGGTTTAATTTATCATTAAAGCGGAATTAATAAGTTTAAAAAGAATTTCCATACACTCCATGTACTCTATTTAACATTTTTTTATTAAAAAAAAGAAAATAAATAATTAATATAAACATAAATCTCAAGTACTAAATTCACTAAGAAAAACTCAATATCTTCCCAAAAGGCAAATGTTACTAAAAGCAATCCACATTTCTAAAAGAAAACACCTGTAAAAGATAAATAAAAATAATAAAAAAAGTCCGGTGTTTATTAAAAAAATCTTCCGCTTTGCCACAACAAGTACACTAGAGATTATAAAAAAAACATTGAATGCTGAAATTGAATAGAATCTCTTTATTCTAGAACGCGAGAGACAGTTCAAATAAAAAAGTCGTCTGAAAAGAACTTTTTTCCAAGCAGGCATAAAAACGCTAATTAATAGAGAGCAAGCATTGAGTTCTCGGTTGCTTAAAAAAAAAAACCATTAATGAATGGGAAGGAGGGGGGGGGGGGGAGAAGGAACACCCTTAAAATATGAATTGGGTATCAACCTGGCTTAAAATGCTTCTTAGTTCTTTTTTTTTTATTTTAAATATAATTAAAATGTCGGTCTTGAAATTAATGAGTGATTAACTGTGACTGTGATTAAATCTCGGATAATGCTTGATACGGGTGCTTAGTGAGGGAAAAATACACACATTTGAATTAAGTAATTATGTTTTTGTTATTAATCTTGTGGTAAAGTTAATAACAGAATTGCTATTTTATTTATTATTTCGGGGTTGTTATTATTATCATGGAATTCTCTTGGGATCAAATGGCTTCATGAGAAATGAGCATTCGATTCTTTAAACATGCTGCGATTGTCAAGAATTTGGGATATTTCTGGGGCGAGGGGGGTACTGATTCCCAGCTGGCACACTCTGTTGCACAATATTGTGCTAAACTACATGATATTAATCAACATTCCACAATATTATACAATAATGCGAATATTGATCAATGTCATACAATTTTGTACAATATCTGTGTGCTACTTGGGTTATGTACGTAAATTCATATAAAGCGATTTACTTGCACTATTCATGCATTATTCCTAGGGTCGATATGGCCTGTTGGTAAGGTCTCGGCTTCAGAGAGTTTCAGGTTTGAGGAAAAAGGTCAGATTACAGAAAAGCCATCACGTAAGTGAGTCTGGTGCACACTAAATCTGTCCTGGTCAAACGTCTTCCCACTGGTGTGGCATGATGTGGAGAGGGGTGTACCAGCTCAGGTGTCGATCTCGTCATCTGACCACTGCGCAAAATTATGAGGTTCGTCCCAAAATAGTATTGCTTTAAAATGGGACGTTGATATATAACTAAACTAAACGTATTATTCCTTTAACTGAGGTCCTGGCCTAACATATATTTGACGTGATCTGGGGGTAAGAGTTCGGGTACGTGTATAGTTGCTCCTTAATCTGTGTTCTATCTATGAATTGCGTGAAAGAGCCTCCCACCCCCTGTAAAAAGGGGTTGTGCAAGCAATGTGTGAGCATCATCTTCATATGAGCGTAAGTTAGACTTCCGCCCTCTGGTGCTCAAAGGTCTTGATCTTCAGAATCTACAAAGCCCCTCTCTCCACTATCTCTTAGATTTGGTTTGAATTGGTGCTCAAACCAAGGTGGATAAAAAGCAGCAACATAATCAACTTTATCAGTTTAAAATTCACTGAACCTTACAGCCGGATGATCATGATCATTTAAGCCTATATAAATCTTTCAGAATAAATATGAAAAATTCGGACAATATTCTCTATATGAATGCAATAATAAGTAATGAGTAAAGTGCATTATTCACTTGTTAAAATAATCATGATGACAGTTATTATTGTTTAATATTATCGAAACCTTTTAGTCCTTTAGTTAGAAATATTTTAGTTCCATCACATAGATCAAGAGATCATTTATACACTTTGAACAGTGAAAAAGCAATAAGGGCTAAAAATAAATTTATTTTATTACCATATATCATTTATTTTATTTATCATAAATTTAGAATATATTTAAAATTGAAGACGCAACACGAACTACACAACATACACAGCACTTAAAAAGTCTGACGTAATTCTTCTTCAGTGCGCAGATAGCTTTGCGCATGCGTAAATAGCAAGCTTCCCTTCTAAAACTCCCTATCATTCGGCTACTGATTAGCATCTTACAGTAGGAAGGATGATGAATCTTACTAAGAGTTAATCAAAAGGCCGCAGTATCCTGGTTGGTAGAGAGTCAGTTTCGTAACCGAAAGATCGCGGGTTCTGTCCTAGTCTCGGCCAAAGACCAACGTGTTGGCTAATGGCAGTTGGGGCACGTTAAATAGGTCGTGACTGCAAAGTCCTGCAAGTTCCCATAACAAAACGATACCTTTGGGGGTACTGAATCAGGGATGAGTAGCTCTCTGATTAGGATCTCAATTCTGACTTGCAGATGAATGAATGAGTGTACGAAAGAGTTCGACCGCCCCTTAAAACGGGTTGTGTCGTGTGTGTTCGAGCAAAGTCGTCCTTTCACCTGAACGGTGCTCGTTCACAACGAAAGGCGCACACCTCTGCCTTCATTCGAAAGAGCTCCGCTCATTCGCGCTTGGTATGACCAAGTGGCATTAGAACCACCACCAAGAGTTAATCAAATAATTAATTTAATTTGTAATTTTTTATTCTTAGATTAATATTAATATTCAACTTTGAAACAACAAGAGAAACATATAAAGGAGAGCTTATCATTTTGAACCAGAGTCAGATAAAGTGGATGACACTTGAGTAACACACTTGCCTATTAATGGAAGAGACTATGAGACACGATGCCAGATTCACATTCACAAAGCTCCTAAACACATCTGACCTTTGGTAAAACCGAGTGTTAAGCAGTCCGTTTTCTTTTTCAGAAGCCGAGTCATTACTACTAATTCATAAAATTTTGGAGTACTTACTTATTTTCATGATCCCCTAAATAAATCGTCAAAAAATACAAAACGCCACCAACTTAAGCTGGTGGCGTTTTGTATTTTTGTATGTATTGCATTCTATCCTTAGGTAGCTAAAGAATCTAAATTATTAAAACAGAATACAGTATACAAGGTGGCCAGAAATAAAACACCCCTACTCTGACCTCCATGGATATCGAACTACTCAGTGTAAAGGCTCAAAATTTTGTACACATACTATTCAAAATATGGGGAAACGGATTTCACGAAAAAAAAATTAGTTCCTGAAATCACCGATAGGTGGCGCTGCACAACTGGAACTATGATCAAAAGACACAAATAATAATAAAAATTAAAATGTTTATGCGGAATGGAATGCTTCCATGCTTCCTTTTTAATTTTTCTGCCCCTTATGGAAAATAAAAATAGTAAAGAAGCTAGAACTCCCGTTGTAACTGCAATTTCATACTGTAACCAGAAAAATTTGCATAAAGCATGGTTAGAAGCCATGTTCTGGGTATAAAAGAAGTTAAAAGGTGGGGAATGTCATTCTTATTAGTGATGGCTGTCACGCTGCCAGAACGCGCTTTGCTTGTGAAGTTGTTTTACGAGAATAAAGGAAATGCTCCAGCAGCACTTCGAGAGTTTCGCCGACTTAAGGATTTGCGTAAGGGACCATTGCTTCCACAAGCTCTCAGGAGAATGATCGCTCGATTCGAGGAAACTGGACATCTTGGAGTTCAGCCTGGTCGAGGACGCAAACCGGTTCGTTCAGATGTCGTTGAAGATGTTGCCACCGGTATTGTTGAACAGTCAATGGATAATGTTTTAGGCTGCAGTAGTGCACGTGCAGTGTCACGACACTTGGGTGTTCCCTATAGCACAGTGTGGAACGTACTCAGAAAAATGGTGCATTGTTTCCCGTACAAAATCCGCCCTAATCAACAATTGCTGGCCACAGACAGGGAGATGCGACTGACCTTTGCATTGACATTTCTTGCTAGAGTTGAAGTGGATGCATCGTGGCCGTGGCAGATTCTGTGGAGCGATGAGGCCCATTTCCACCTCAGTGGAACAGTGAACACCCATAACTGTCGCATATGGGACACGACAAACTCCCGTACCTTCCAAGAGATTCCACTCCACTCACCGCTAAGGGGACACTTAAAAAACCTTGTTTATCGAGAACGTCTGATAACCTTGGCAGATTTGAAAGAGAGTATCAGTCTGCATGTGAGAAGCATCTCAGATGACCAGTTACGATCCGCAGTTGAACAAGCTGTCCACAGACTTCACATTTTACATCTTCAGGAAGGGAACCATATTGAGCAGCATTCCCTGCATCGATAACGTCCTTGTTTCATGTATGCTTGGTACTTTCAAATAAAATGTGTTTAAAACGTGTTTTTGTGTCTTTTCAGCATACGTCCAGTGGTACAGCGCCACCTATCGGTGATTTCTGGAACTAAATTTTTTTTTCGTGAAATCCGTTTCCCCATTTTTTGAATAGTATGTCCACAAATTTTCAAGCCTTTACACTGAGTAGTTCGATATCCAGGGAGGTCAGAGTAGGGGTGTTTTATTTCTGGCCACCCGGTACATAAAAAATATATAGTGTACTAAAGAAAAATTACATTGAATCATATGGGAAAATAATGTTATATAATATAAAAAAACTATATTGTACAATATAGGAAAACTATATTATATAAAATTGGAGAACTATATTGTATAAGATCAGAACCCAATACTAAACAACATAAGTCTAAAATTTTACATTGTTCAATATTGTAAAACTATATTGAGCAATATTGTTTTTTTAAATCTTACAGCACTATACAATATAACAATAGTCTAAAATTTTACATTGTACGATATTGTAAAACTATATTGAGCAATATTTTGAGCAATTGTTTTTTTAAATCTTACAACACTATACAATATAACAATAGTCTAAAATTTTACATTGTACGATATTATTTTTTCAAACAATATTATTCAATATAACAAAAGTCTCCCATTTCGCGTTGCTTAATATTGTTTCTTCAAATTTTACAATATAACAAAAGTCTTACAATTTACATTGGTTCAATATTGTAAAAAATATTATACATTATTGTTTTTAAAATTTTACAATATTATTCAATATCATGTGCTACTAGGGTTGGTGATTGGCGATATCAACCCCAGTGCAATCTGAAAACCGCCAAGTCATTTTCAAACAAGGGCATAATCTGAAAAAAAACAAAAAACAAATAAGCCCATTGTCGTGGCTTGATTTGAAAACCGCAATATAAGTTTGGGGTCAGTAAAAATAAACATTTATCAACTTTGGTGATGAAAGAGTAAAATCATGCAATCAACTACCACATTTCTTTTTCGAGCAATTGATTTCACGGACAGTCATACTTTAATTTTTTATTGTCTTTTTCAAATTAGTTTTGTCATATTTATATTTATATTTGTAGCAATATTATGGAAAAATGAGGACCCGCAACCTCGTACTTTAGCATAATGTCAACCGCTTCTTGCCATTTTAAACTTCCATTTCACATTGAATTCGAACAAAGAAAGGTAATACGATAAGATATGACCAGATTCATTGAAATTCTGGCCATATTTTTGACTTTAGAATTTCGATATTGTAATACTATCTATATAAAAGAAAGTAAATATACCATAATACAATCCATATAAAGGAAAGTAATATTATAACATTATCCATATAAAAGAAAGTAAAAATAAGTATAATATGCATCATATTTATACTTTCTTTTATATGGATATACTTTCTTTTATATAGATATACTTTCTATTATATGAATATACTTTCTTTTATATAGATATACTTTCTATTATATGACTATACTTTCTTTTAAATAGGTATTGATTTATATGGATATACTTTCTTTTATACAGATATTCTTTTATATGGAAATACTGTATTACAGACTTATATGAACTGTCTGATAAAGTTTGAAATTTAAATGTCCAACTTATACTAATATCAAGAATAAATTATCAACAATTTTGTTAGTGACAACTTTTTTAATTAACATTATATCTTTTGATAGCAATTGACTATCAAGAAAAAAAAACATTGATTTTTTTTCATAAATTTAGCATAAAAATAAGTACTGCAATTAAAAAAATTGATATTTAAACATAAAAAATTAATATAGATTTCCGAAAATAAATAAAATTTCTCAGAAAAAAAATCTTGACGTCAGAATCATTATTTCTGGCAATAAAAAAGCAACATATTATCTTTTACTTTCATGAGAATTCTTAGACAAAGGAAAATTAATAGAACGCCCTCCCCCCACAAAAAAAGTACAGTATATAAAAACAAAACCACGGAAAGTTGGAAAACATCGTAAAAAAGGATGATTTTAAAAAAAGTTCACGCTTTCGTAGCTTCAATAACATTCGGCTGCTCATAAAACACGAAATTGCAATTAATTGTTTTTTTAATAATTATTCTGTTACCAAAATCAAAGAGGTGATAAAAAAAAGAAATTAATATTTAAAAAATAACACAATTTAGTAATATGTATTTTTAGACAAAAAATTAAAAAACGGTTTTTAGAGTAAATCAAATTTAGATTTTTTAGAGGAAGAAAATTAAGTGTTTTCAGTAGAGTAAATAAAAAATATATAAAAATTAGTAGAATTTTTCCTGACATTCATTTCCAGTATTTTACTGTTTAAATAAAAGGAATTCTATATATTTTCAAAGCAAATTTAATGCATTTTTGAGGTTTTGTATTACAAATTTTCTTAAATTTTATTAATTCATTTTTATATTATAAGAAAATTCAGAAAAATTCTTTAATTATTTTTAATTTTAAATGAAAAATTATTAAAATATTGTAAATTTCATCTTCAGCAATCCAAACGTAAAATTATTTTCAAGATATTTTGTATTTGCACTTAATGCCTACAGAATATTAAAAATGCTGAAACGTTTTACATGTTGGAATTCAAATCTTAATTTCAAATCCAGAGTTATCCAATTATTTCTTTAAAAAGTTAAAAAAATAGAATAATATAATAAAAGTTTTACTATAAAAAAATGGTAAAATTAACTAATAATTATATATATATTAAAGTACATTTATTAATTATTTATTGAAGATTCTATAAACATACATCTGTAAAAAACTTTAAGAATTGAAATTAAAGCAAAGGAACAAGAGATAAACGTTCATGATGGCTGAAACATCTTACGATGATAATAGTTTTTGCTTAATTTTCCTGTTTTCATTTTGTTTAAAATGTGCTCTAAATTATGTCCTAGCGATTATTTGCTTATAAAATGTGCATTTAATATCGCCCCAACACTCGCCAGTTATAATCCAGTAATTTAAAAAATAAAAAAAGTTATGTTGCAAACTGTATCCGAACTTTTTCAAAAAAATTTAAAAGTATAAAAAAATTGTACCAAAATAAAATTTTGCATTTTTTTACGCATTTGGGGCGCTGTAAGAATGAATTTTATGCAACAAACGCTTTGAAATAATTGAATAAATCATTCATTTTAATTAATGTTTAATAAAAAAATTTATATAGAATATTTAAAACTCCTATATCAATAAGCATCTACTACTCAAAAATGAATTGCGGGCCAAATTTTGTAAATCTAAATCCAATGGTTTGCCCTGTAAAATGAACTGCACATCGGTTGCGAAATTTATAAATGCCGCGCTAATCTATAGCTATTATCATGTTAATATGATAATAGCTATACATTAGCATGATATTTAAATTGATAATAGCTATAGATTAGCACGACATTTAAAATGATAATGGCTATAGATTAGCACGACATAATTGGATGAAATTAAAAATAATTAAGATAAAGATGAAATTAAAAATATATATTTTCAGAAAATGTAAAAAGTATTTTTAAAATAGTGTTCAGAAAAGCAATAAAGTTTCAAATTAATTGAATGAATGAGAATAGGGCAAAAATTCTTTATTTTTTCTGGTGATTACTTGTGTTATATTTGTTAACAGAACAATAAAATAAAAGTTATATTCAATTTTTCATATTATTGAACATTTATTATACCTAAAATAATTTCCATAATCACTAAAAAATGATCTGTTAATGTTCTATTTAATTATCTAATTTATTCTATTTAATATCTATTAATTATATAAGATAATTTATTTTCTTTCGTGATTTTTATCCGAAGGGAAATAAAATCTCGCTCTGGAGGAGAAAAATTCACATTCTCTTATACAAGCGGAAAGAGAAGATTCAGTACTTCCAGTCACATATTATCTAGTAAAGGCAAAAAAACCATATTTAAGGGGGAAATGAAGGTATTAAGCTCCATAAAGATAATTAAAACAAAAATTAGTACTAAAAATTATATCCTAAACAGTTGTGAAGGTTTTTTTTTTTTCTTTTACGTTAGAATTTTGCAACGAAGGTTATTGGTTTTAAACTTGAAGAAAATTTAGAAAGAAGTTACGCGGATGTAACTTTCGTGATTTTCAGTTTAAGATAACTTATCGTCAACCGCATTAAGTTCCAAAATCCTTCTACACTTAAACTTCCCTACTTAGCTTCAACCCAAAAAAGAGCATACACAATGAAAATTGTTATAACTGAATTTCTTGAAGTTTTGACACAAAATCATGCGTATAATTTGTATTAAAACGAGAGAAATAAATTAATTAATAGATAACTAAGATTTAAAAAAATGGTAAATAATGTATTTTATGGCGAAAATACATAAATTTACATTTCCCAACTCTAATGCATTAAGAAAAAAGAGTGAAATCGATTATAAAAATGATTCTTTATAGCCATAATTTATAATTGAATTTTAATAAAACAGTGAATTAAAATGAATTCCAAATAATAGTTATACACAATTCATTATCGTACAAGTCAGTATAAATATGTCATTTTACTTTTTTCCTTCATTTTAATCATGGAATTTGTTGTTTCTCAAATTCATTACAAGGTGGCGACATGAGCAACGAATCAAAATTTATTTTAATTCCTGACTGAAAAAAAGTATAAAAATTTGTGATATAATCATACAACGCTGTCTGCAAATTTGGTCGGAGTAAAAATATAACCACTCTTCTGGTCCGAGTCATTATCATTATCATTATCAGTGGGATCAGTTCTCTCCACCGGATTGATAAGAGTTGCTTAAAGCCAGAAAACTTGATATTCCAGGCAACAAAGTTTTTTTGCAATATATTGCACAATATAGTGCGATATTATATGATATTAAACAACATTGAGAATATTGACCAATATCGTACAAGATTGTGTGCTACTAGCGATAGTGTCCCTTCTGAATCGTTATTCTTCGCACCTTCTTGACAATAAATTAATACAAAAAATGCATGTTATGTATAAATTCGAAACCTCTCCTATGTGAAAATTCATTACCAAAACCCTTACTATACAAACATGAAACAAACCAAATTAATTAAGGTACTCGACTATGTAAAACACGCTGCTTATCGTCCACATTGGTGAATTTTTTTAATTGGTTGTATTGTATTTCTTGTATTTCAGATTATCCTCTTTCCAAAACAACTTTTTTTTCTGGGGAAAGGAAGGCCTGACCTATCATCCACTGTATTTTTAAGTAAATCATATATTTCAGCTAAAATTTGTCTTCGATTTTTTTAAAAACTTTAATATTCATAAAAATTCTCCACCATTAACACGATATTTCAAAAACTAATAGAGGTATTGACATAAAAATTTTAGCGGGTGTTTTAAATAATGCGGGAAATGGAATGAACAAAAGTTTCATTGTTGGGGAAATACTTTTTCATTTATAGGTAGATATAGAAAAATTAAAATGTAAATATATAGAAAAAATGCATATATGTGTATATTTTTACCCATAGCTTTTTTGCATCTTAACATGTTTCTTAGATTTTTGTACATTTCATTTACTATCATATTTCATAACTTGTGTGCAAAGAAAAATAGAATTTTTGCATGACCATTTTGAGTAGAGTGTTAACCGTTTTGGTTCAATTTCATTAGAATTTATTACCCATTTTCCCATTTCTCAAGATATATTACATTTTCAAATAATTTTGTTGTATTTATAGTATTTTGTATAACTGATAATACATCTAAAAACCATAGTTTTAAATAGTGTTTTAAAAAATTCAATTTTTCAAATATTTTCCTCCAAAAGTAGTCGGATACCTTAAAACAGGAAATGCTTGTTATGTACGAAATCGGAACCTCTACCATGTAAAAAATCATTACCAAAAACCTTGCAACAAACATGAAACAAACCAAGTTAAGTAAAATAAACAAAAAAAAATAATAAATAAAACTACATCATCCTTATATAAGCTTCTTTAAATATGAGTGTATATCTTAACTCCGAGAAGTCTTCGAGTCCTTTTGACTCAAAAAAAATCGAACTCTAAGGTGAAAAGGCATGTTACAACTTTTTTACGACTCGAGACGACACGGCGCATGGCGATAAAAAAACAAAACAACCGTAGCCTGGCTCCGAGCAGAGGCGAACTTATAAATGGGAAGTTTATACTCCACATAATTCTTTGATTGCGCGTAAATTTTATCAGATCACCCTATAAACAGGTTGTCGGAGGGGTGCGACACGCTGTCCCGACACGAAATATCGTTCCATAAAAGCGCCCTCTGCCGCCGGCCCCCGGTGATTCATGCGCTCGTAAAACAGTTTCTTTTACCATTATTAGAATTGGAGTCAACCAGATAATAACTCCCGCAAGCAAAAGCTCTTTTGCCTATGCCAAGACGATGCATAAGCACACTAGAAGGAAATTTTTTTTTTTACTGCACCCTTTGCTTTCTATTATAAATGTATAATAAATTCAATTTATACCATTTTTGTGACAGTTCATTATTTTTTTGTTACCTAATTATTTGCAAAAACGGTCTTCCCGAAATTTTCTTGCATATTCTTTAATATAAGTGGTATCTCTTCCAAACCACAATCTGAAAAGTGTTGTTCTTGGCCCAAACTGTGAATACCTCCAAAGCTCAAATTTTCACTTTATCTTATACTGCTCTGTGCAAATTAATTGGGACAAATATCAATTTGTTATAATTTTTTTCATATCACGGGAATTTTCTACCTCAAACCGACTTCAACTGAATTTTCTTACAAAAAAGAGTTGTTCTTTACTAATCTAAACTGGTTTTACCATGTAATCATCACAGCATTAGAGCATTTTACAATCATTTGTATTTGAGTTTTACCATTGTGGGAAGGTGAAATGCACTTGGAATAGAAACCGGGACCTTTGGGTCTGAAGCCTAGTAACATAGCCACAGGACAAAGGCAATTGCTCAATCCCGTAGATGTTATCTGTCTTATTAATATATCACCACACCATCAAAACACATTGAAGAGCATTTTACCATCAATTGTGTTTCTAATGCTGTAAGAAGGGGTGAATTATGAAAATTGTCTTGTTCTAAAGCATGTTAAAAAATGTATACCATTCCCAGGAAAAAGTTCCACTGGTGTGGTGTGATGTAGAGAAGGGGATACCAGCTCGGGTGCCGTTCTCGTCATCTGATCGAGGTTCAAAATGACGCGGTCCGTCCCATAATAGCCTTCGTCTTGCTTTAAACGGCACGTTAATATAACTAAACTAAAAATTTTAAAAAACCAGGAAAAAGACTAGAATTGATACCCTCAGTCAGCAGTAATGATGACCGTAAGGGATATTGTTGTAGCAATTAGAGTTAGAAAATCTAGTGTTTCTGGGATAATCAATCAGCAAATTATGTTTATGACAGTTTCTTCGAAACAAAAGAGTAAATGAGTAAATATTAATGTAAACAAAATTCAACACTTCGGACAGGCAAATTTCTAGCACAAAATAGTAAAATGCATCCTCACTATAAGTTAATTAGAATTATTAGCTACTGGTGTGAGCGTTGATTCGTCAACAATCAAAATTTAATCTGCACGAGCACATCAAAGGGAAAAAAATTAGCTTTTACCACCGTGTTACTATCATATCAACAGAAGTTCAAATTAAAAAAATCAACTATTATTGCAAATTAAATATAAAAAATGTAACTTTCAGCACGTGACTGGATTTAAAAAAATAAGTAATTCCGCAACAGCTGATTGCAAATCAGAGAGATATATAGTACAACTAGCTGTTACCCGCGACTCTGCTCGCGTGGAAATTTTGATGTATATGTACGAAAAACATCAAATAATGACAAATAAAAAAAACTTAAACCTAACCTAAAAACGATACACTTAAAAGCATTAACATATAAGAAAAATATATAGCATGAATATAATTTAATAACAAAAACACACAACTACGTAAAACAATTTATTTCCATTGTATACCCAAAATAAAATAAAACAGCAAATCAAGTCCGTATTTCTTTAAATATATTTTCTGATAAATTATAAAGAAAATAATTAACGTAAGGATTTAATGCATTACTCATGGCGAACCAGATGGTCGTCAAAGGCGGTTAGTTTTACATAATTCTGAATATTTATCTATGAATTCTAAGCGAATGCTGAATAAACATGAGTGTCCTTTTAACTACGGAATTTTACATTTATGGATCGTGCGTCACTTTTTCAGAATTCCGAATCATGATTAATGGAATCGAATGACAATTCCTTCCACAAAATCTTTGCTGCGAAATTCTTCCTTCTACCATGCTTCATTATCTATCGCTTCGATGTTTTCTTTTTCATCAAGATGCCACCCTGATAATTCCGTGGACTGCCTTCAGGGGGGGGGGGGTTGCCACCATTAAATATCCATTTTATCAGCAAATCTTCTAAATCCGCACTTTCCTTCCTAAAGCAGGTAGAAATCGATGTAAGAACAGAATTTCGGAATCAGACGATTTTCCACCTCGTTCTGATTTAGAAAAATGTCTCACCCCTCGCCCTACCCGTGTGTTTCTTGAAATCGATCAGTCCCAAGGGAGGGCATTGGAAAACAGCTCAAAGAAAATAGTAGAGGCTTATCTTTAAATATGGAGTTCTTGTAAAGTGTAAATTGAGTTTTGCTACCAGCGGTATGGAAATAGAGAGTGGAATGTGGTTTATCTATTTATTTATTTACAGATGATTTTCACTGTCACGTAGGAAAGGTGGTGCATTTGAAATATTCCCTTTCAAAACCATTCAAAAGACTTTTTTTATCAGGAAAGAACCCGATATGGTTTAGGTTTTTGAAGACATTAATTGCACGGGCTGAAAATTGGCTATTTGCCAATTTCAGGCATCACTTTTTCGCTTTTAGGGTTATTAGAAAAGGATAAAGAAAATTGTCACGTTTATCTGTTTATAGATAATAAAAAGCTGTACCTTGGCTTGGATGTCCACCTTGTGCCCGATTCTCCTATCAGGCCAATAGAAGGCAGGATCTTAAGAATTTATCACCAGAAGTACCACAGAGAAGAAAATGGGGATGAGCTCGAAACTACGAAGGGAAATATTGGAAATGTCTAAATATGGACGCCTTCGCAATTTGATAGCCATATGATTGTTTTAAATTGGTTTTTCGCAAAAAAAAATCTGCCCTCAAAAAAAAAAAGAATGTTACAACTCGATTGATTTTGAGATGGTCGAAAACCCATCACTTTTCTAAATGCTGGTGGCTACGTACTATGACTTTAATGGCTTAATGGCTACGAAATATGACTATAATTAAGACTTTCCAATCATCGTTATAGATAAAATGACGAAAGTTCGTCAAAATGTTTCACTCACTAGTTTACTTAGATACATTACTTGGCGATTTTCAGATTGCTCTAAGATCACTAATGCCGAATCACAGGTCGCCAAATTGGTGGCATCTTGCTTTATTTGTCGCGATTTTTAGGAACAATTTAAAAATAAACAAAAACCTGGAATTTTTTGTTAGCTTCGTTTTTGTCGACTTCATTGACGTAATTGAAAAGAACAAACTGGATTAAATGCTTTCACTTACATTTGCTACATGATTGACTAAAAATTTGCAAAAGAAATAGTCTAATATAATAAGCACTCTTATTATATACTAGCCGCCTTTGGCGACCAGCTGGTTCGCCATGAGTAAAGCGTTCTAAAATTTTCAATTAAATCCCATATTCATTAGCCTTGAAGTAATTCCGGGCATTGATTGACCTGAAATTAGTATTTTCTTTAAGATGATGGACGGAAAGTTCTAAAAGTACACCTTTTTCTAATAATATTCTTTAATTTTATAAATCAGTCAGTTTTAACCATCGGTTATGCTTCCAAAATATAAAAAAAAATTTCGATGATGTTGCCAAAATATTAAATATGTTTTTTAAAGAAAGCGGGAGAGGGAAAAAAGTATTAAATTAATGATACAGATATTGCAAGCGATTACATAAATACGCCATTAAGTCGGGATTTCAATGCATATCCTGTCTAAATTCAATCAGGTTTACTGTAAAAATAAAGATAATTTATGTAATTAATGATTTAGATATTGCAAACGATCATAGAAACCTTTGATTTACATTAATTTTTTTAGAAAATATCACATTTTTATATATTTTTTTATTTTATCCAGTCACGTGCTAAAAGTTGCTTATCTTTAGATTTTATTTGCGATGATAGTCGTTTTTTTTTATTTGAACTTCCGGCATTTTTTTATTTTATAGGGTCACGTGTTAAAAAAACATGGTTAAAATATTTCTTTAAAAATTCGTTAAAAATAGAAGCTTAGGTTATACATTAAATCACTGATACCATTAGAAGGCTAATTTTTTAATCTTTAAATTGATGTAAAAATCATGTTAATGCGATCATATTTTCAGAAGTTATGGCGGAAAAACATCGACATTTCGCTTAAATTTTAATTAATTCAAATTCTAATTAAAAATTCGAAAAAAGGGCTCCGAGGTGCACATTCCGGACCTCCAAGGTATGCATGTACCAAATTTGGTAGCTGTAGGTCCAACGGTCTGGCCTGTAGAGAGCCAACACACACACACACATTGAGCTTTATTATAAGTATAGATATAGATTAGATATAGAGGTTAAAAAAAGAATTCTTGCGAAGGACCTATTCATTTATTATTTTTAATGAATTTATTTACCATTATCCTGCAGAATGTTATGATTTCAGAGTACTTTTCATTTTCATTTTATTCTATCTGGATTTACTCCCTTAATTAACGGAGAACGTCACATACCGGTTTTTAGAAAATATGCAAAAGAATGTTCACTGTCAGCTATATCAGCTTCGAATTTTCTGCTGATATCAAAACATTAGCATGCTACGATTTTTCGAAATAGAAATTTGAAATTAGACTTTTCTTTCCATAAACGCTTTGCAAATGAAAGTATATTTCGTTACTTTGAAGGAATCATTTTATGGATATTTTGAAAATATCCTCCTCCCAATAAAAAATGCACGAATGTGTGCTTGATATTGTCATTGAGTATATAAAGAATAAATGCAAAATTATTTCCTTATTGAACGTTAGTTAATTTTCTATGTAGTAAGAAATTGTACTGAATTCCTAGAATGTCTGTTTTAGTTACTTGCAAACAATTAATTGCTGTTAAGAACAAAATTAATTAAACTTTCCTGCAATCAAATTTTGTATTATCTGAGTGGGAAAAAACGTTTACTCTTTAAAAGAAGGCAAACTAAAATTGTCTGAATAGAAAATGAGTTCAAATATTTATCTAACTGAAATATCATTATAGAAGTCAAAGCCCGAGCTTCATTAAAGTTGAAATAAGATTACATTTCATATGGTGCTCCTCAAAAAGTGGGAGCTGGGAACCAACTGAGGGAATGTTATAATTTTTGTTAATACTTTGAAGGCTATTTTTAATATGGGTGCAATTTCTTGAATTCTGTAATTTCAGAACGTCATCTTTGCACCTATGTAAAAACTTTAATATGTTACAATTCCTTTTTTCAATCATATTCTAAAACATCCAAGACATTAAATGGATTCAGTAAAAAAAAAGACTTGTAATAGAAAAAAATTGGAGATGGTAGTTAATTAACTTAGTCAATCGTTTTTATATTGGAAACAAATATGGTATTTTGATATTTGATACCATCCCTCGTCATCTGACCGTGGTTCAAAATTACGAGGTCCGTCCCAAAATAGCCCTCGTGTCGCTTTAAAACGGGACCTTAATATAACTAAACTAAACTAAACTAATTGATGCCGTCCCTTCGAGTTATTTACATCAACACTAAATTTTGAAGATGTGATTATGAATAAGAAAGCTACAGAGATGCTGAATTTTTGTTGGCAACAGAATTTCATACATATCATTACGATCTTACCATGCCGTTAACCTGCAATTTAAGCTTTGCAGTTAGAAAAAGAGATCGACAGGAGCTTTCAGTGGATATTAGAAATCAGTTAGAGTGGATATTAAAAATCTTTTTTACTACGTTATAAATTCTTTTTTGAAATCATATTCTTAAACCATCATGGCATTAAATGGATTCAGCAAAAAATAGAAAAAAACTTCGAGATAATAGTTAATTAACTTAGTCAATCGTTTTTTTATTTGATACAAACATAATATTTTGATATTTGATACCGTAACTTCAAGTCATTTACATCAACACTAAATTTGTGAAGAAATAATTATAAATTAGAAAGCTACAGTGGTGTGTAATGTTTTTGTTGACAACAGATTTTCATAAAAATCGTTACTTACAATGTCATTTACTTGCAAAGTAAGTCTTGCGGCTGAAAAGAAAGATTGACAGGAGCTTTCAGTAGATATTAAAAATCAGAATCTAGATTTTTTTTCCAGATAAAAGACAGCATATGACGTCATGGAGACTATGTAAGCGGAGGTGCTCATACAATTAATTCGATATTTCTTTAAAGTGTTTGTCGCTGTACCACATTTTGTGCTTCCCCCATAGCTAATGCTGTTTCCTACGTAGCAATTTACTGTCTACATGTGTTATTAATGTCTATAAGTTTTGTTCTTTGAGCTATCGTGATTGCACTCCGTGTTACTCGGAATACATGATAATAAATTTATTTTGCTATTGCCCAACATTAATACGATAAACGATATAAATATATCGATTAAACATAAACGATATATTTATGGGACGATTATCGTAATAGTATTATGCACAAATGATCAAAGAGGTAAAAATGTATCCGCTACAAATACTTAATATTAAAGCCTATATTTCAGTTTTGAATTGAAATACCTCATAATTGAAAATAATTCAAAGAATTTTATCAAGAACCAGCAAAATCAAGCCTCCACAAAAATCCAAATAATTATACCAGTTAAATAATTGATAATTAAAGAATGTGTTCCCTTTTAACAATCGAATTTCCTACACGCCGGCACTGTTCCAAGATTCCGAATCAAGATTAATGAAATCGAATGACAATCTGGTTCCAGGAATCTCAGTAACGATCTGTCAGGGAACAGTTTTCGCAACCAACCACCCTCCATTATCAATGGTTTGGGTTTTTCCTTTTTTGTTCCAGATGCGGAACTGATAATCCCGTCGACTTGACAATGGAGGGTTGCCACCGCTAAATATCTATTTTATCGGCAAGTCTTGGGGGGGGGGGGAGGGGGAGTTTTCGAAAATCCTCATCCTCTTTCTAGACGTCGGTAAAAATCAATGACAGAACAGAATTTCAGAATCAGACGATTTCCAACGGTATCCGATTTGGAAAAATTTCTCACCTCGTGCCAAGAAATCGATACACCCCTCAAGGGGGGGGGGGGGAAAACAACTGTAAAGATACCGGCGGATGCTTATCTTTAAATATGGAGTTCTTGTAAAGTGTACTCAGACGTGAGAATTGAGCTTTGGTGGCAAGAGGGAATGGGAATTCCGGTGAGTGGAATGCGGTTTTCTGATTTTTATGGATGGATTCAGCAATCACGTAGGGCATAGAGCGATTTCGGAATCCACGCCTTCTCTATTCGCTGAAGATTGCACCGAATAAAATAATTCGAAGGGTTTTCTTTGGGCTTTTAACCAATATTTGTTTTCTCAATCCAGTTATTTGATATCGGTTATTATCGCACATATTTTCAGAGAATATACAGTAGACTTTTGCTATAAACCATTAAGAAATTGCACTTCCTCATTCATTGTAGAGTGGTGATACGGGAAAATGATACCAATAATTTTTCAGGGTGAACCGGTACAGCAGTTACATATCTTCAGAGAATATATACAGTAGGCTTTTACGAAAAACCATTAAGAAATTGCACTTGCTCATTCTTAGTAGAATGGTGATAGAAGGAAATGGTACAGATAATTTTTCAGGGTGTACCGGTACGGGAGTTACAAACTTTCAGCAGATACAGGATACACCCAAACTAGGAAAAATCACATGGTAATTCACTGTCTGAAACGTTTTCCTGTTGCGGTTGGGAGGATATAAAACACAAGAAAGGAAGCGCATCAACAGGGTAAAAAAGATGTTTATTACTCTTAGTAAAGCAAAAATACTGAGAATTCTTTGGATGTTGCACAAAACTGCCGTTAAAAGTGCTGAGTATCTTGTTGCATGCATTGTGGCAGCTGTTAGGGAAGACACTCCTTGCACCTTTGGTAATGTTAAATCTATTTCTATGCCCTGGAGATGTGAGTCCAGCGACATAGTCTACATCAAGCGTTATGGTAGCTGCTACGGAAGACACACTCAGCACCTGTCGTAACTTTTTGTATGCCCCGGTGATATAAGGCGAGCGTCTGAGTCTTTGACCGAAATTTCAAACATCTTCTTTGAGGAAGATATTTGTTTCTTAGCTTACTCTATTGCTTAGGATTATTTTTTGCTCTACTAAGAATAATAAACATATTTTTTTGTCTGTTTCCATATCTTTCCTTACATGGGTTTTGTGTGGAAACTATCATGTCAGGAAAGTGTTTCCACACAAACACTTCTATGTGATTTTCCATAGTCTGGATGCTGAAAATTTGTACTTGCAGTATTGATACATTCTGTAGGCAATCTAATACCATTCTTTTGAGTAGTCGGTAATATTAGTGTATTTATTTCATCTTATTAAAGCTATACGTATAATGCTGAAGTTTCGAATTGATAATATTATTATCGGACATAATTCGTATTTGGCTCATTGATTGTTAGAAATGTGTAATTTATGTTGGACGCTGAGACGAGCTTTGTAGTTTACTTGTTAAGTAACCTAGTAATATTAGTATATCAATAAAGGTATGAATTCATGGGGCGCAAGCCTACAGGAGAAGAACTGAAACTACAAGTTGGGAACTCGAATTTTTGTTTCAGATGCGTTTTTTTTAAACCAATTAAAACCAAATTTTGTCACAAAACTGCATTTACAATCACAAAATCCAATGCCAAATTTCATATATTTAAATTATTGCGTTTTGGAGTTATTGAGTTGACATGTTTCTGAAAGATCCAGATCAACAAACGGTCAATCACTTTTCGGACGCCAAAAAATGGATGCTAATTCATTCATCGAATTTTATCAATTTAGCTCTCTCTCTCTTTTTTAATTATTGTGCTTAATTATATTCAAAAAGCAAAATGGATAGATTTCAAGTTACAAATGTATTCAAATTAAAGCTAGTTATTAAAAATGAGACTGAGAGAAGCAGTGATCCATTGAGAAATATAAATGTAATACTGAATACAAAATACAAAAAGTGCCGGAAGAAAATATTATCCATAACTCACAACTAAAGACAGAATGCTTTAAATCAGTACACCTCACCTCATTAACCTTTGCTATAATTTAACATAAAACATTAAACTTGATAGCCCATAATTACTTTTTTTCTTGACTTTGTTTCTTTCTTAATCATGCAACTAATAGTCTCTACTCATTAACTTTTGTTTCTCTGCTGTGGAATTTTTTCCGTACATAATGTTTACCATCACTCAAACTAATCATTACAATCAAATAGAAACAAATAGAAATATACATATAGAAATAGTAGAAATATAATATAATAAATGTAGAAATATAGTAGAAAAAATGCATTATGATTCTCAAAATTTTAAATAAAATGCTGCAATACAATAAAATTAATAATGTCCACCTGAATCACGAAGTAAGAGTATAATGAACAAAAACATAATAAAAATTGCACTCCTCAGTTCATTGATCTTTGCTGCAAGCCATTATAAAAAATATGAATAAAACGTGACATTTACAATCTTATATTCTATTTCAAGCTCAGATTCTTCGCACAAATGAAAACAACCTTATTTGATTCTGTCTTAGTCTTATTTGAAATCTTGTCTTATCTACAATGCCAAAAGAGAAATTGGAATTTGGCCTCATCAGGGATATTTTTTAACTCCTCATAGCATTACAGATTGCACTGGATAGTTATATATATTGATGTCACTTTGTATAATTGCCAAGTACTATAAAAGATTATAAGTTGATGTCTATTAAAAAGGAATATTTTTTAAATAATCTCTTACAGAACACATGTTTTTCACCTCGATGACTATTCAATTGAAATGTAACCAGCTTGACACTTTCAATGCTACTGACGAGATATCTCATCATTCAGATACTTCCAATTACAAATTTCTGTGAGCTAAAATGTGTCTCTTAAGCCAATCTAGATATGGTGAAATTTCTAATACATATTTGAAGAATACCTTTATTTTATTCATTTCTTTTTTTTTTTTTGTATAAAGAATATCAAAAGCCGGAAGAATTGTTGTTAGGGCCGCGGTAGCCTTGTTTGTAGAGCGTCAGTCTCGTAACCGAAAGGTAACATGTTCTGTCCTCGTTTTGGCCAAAGACCACCGTGTTGGCTAATGCCAGTTGAGGCACGTTAAATAGGTTGTAACTGGAAAGTCCTCCAAGTTCCCATCACAAATGATACCTCTGGGGGTACTGAATCAGGAATGAGTCGGTCTCTGATTTGGATCTAAATTCTGTCTTGAAGATGGATGAATGAGTTCGACCGCTGACTAAAAAGTCTGTCTTGTTTGCTCAAGCAAGAGTCGTACTTTCATCTTAATGGTGTTCGTTAACTACGAAAAGCGCACATTTCTACCTTTATTCGAAAGAGCTACTCACGTTCGGGCTTGGTATGACCAAGTGGCATTAAGTGACAGACCAGACCAGAATTGTTATTTAATTTTTATGGAGTTTTTATCTCGTCAGTAGTATTAAAATTGATGTGAAGTGTCTCCGTGATGCCTTTAGTGCTTTATTTCCTATCACTAACATATTATATTCCATTATTGTAGTATTCTTTTGGAAATATCATTGTTTTATGCCACAAGATAAATTCTAAATTGGATGCAGTCATGCATATATTGAACACTATTTCATCAGTCCTTTCTCTCAAGAAAACTAACCTTTTCTTACATCAAACACCAATGATTCGCGAAAGTTGTGGACTTCCTCTCCAAATTCTTATTTCTGGCATAGATTCAAAACATGTTCCTCACAAAATATATCAGGATTTGTGTTGTGATGGATCATTTTATATGCAGTTTCTTTTGTTTGTTTTTTTTATAAATAATTTTTTTCTCTTCTACCGATTCAAGGTTCTAAGTTTCAGTAAATAGAAAAGAAAAATATAATGCAATGTACAAAATCCAGATTCTTTTTAAAACACTATTTATTTCAGTAAACAATTCTAATACAAACGTATTGGAAGAACGAAATTTATTTTGATTATTCCTATTAGATTGAGATTTTTCTCATAATTGTTTAAAAATTCTTACAAAATCGATAAAATTTGTTTAAAATAGTTTAATTAAATATATAAAAGATATTTTAAGATATTTTAACTAGGCGAGTAAAGTTTTCCTTAGACATACTTATTAAATTTTAACTTATTAGTCATTTTTATTAGATTTAAACTTTTGTTAATTATTTTTATTAGATTTAAACATTTGTTAATTATTTTTATTAGATTTAAAATCTTATTAGTCATTCTTATTACATTTACACTCTCATTAGTCATTATTATTATATTTAAACACTTATTAGTTATTCTTATGTTTTACAGAAATTCTGATCAGAAAATTAATACTTAAAGAATTTTTGAAAGAAAATTAAAATTTATTTTAATCATTCTTATTAAATTTATATTCTTATATATTTTTTAATTTAGAAAAACTCTTACAAGATAAACAAATCTTGTTTTTAAATAGTTTTATTAGATGAACAAATTCATATTATATCTTTTTAATTTGATGAATAAAACTAATATTATGCTTTTTTAATTAGATGAATAAAACTCATCTTATGCATTTTTACTAGATTTAAATTCTCATTAATTAATCAACACACTGAATTAATCATTAATGAATCAATTTTTTAGACATTCTTAATAGAAAATCAATACTTATTTTAATCTCTTTTAAAATAGCATTAAATTTTATAGACATTTTGATTAAAGTTATTTATATTGTACAGTTTTTGATATTAAGGTATTTAATGTTTATTATAATTAGTCTATGATTTTTACTGAAAGAATTGCTTCTTATCAATTATGTATTTACCTTACATGTAAATTTTTAATTAATTATATTTCCAATTTTAACTAAATAAAAGCTTCAATCAACAATTTTACTTATTGTTGATTTAATACTGAAATCGAAATTTTTAGAGAGCATAGGATCCGCTGAGATACCAATAATAAAAAATAGCGGTTTTTTACAATGTATTCTAATTGAATATATAATTTATTCAGTAGTATGTTTAACTATCAATTTTAAGAATACTTTAAAAAATCGCAGGCGCGTAATGCAATACATTTTTATTTATTTTTTTTCAGCAAAATTCATTTTTATATTCCAGAGATGTATTTTTTTTTTCATAGTCTGAATTCATTTCTTAATTTCAAGGAAAAAACTCATTTCGGAAAAAAAGTATTTATGTGAATAAAAGATTACCATTAAAATAATTTTAACTTTTTCTAATTAAGAATAAATTTAAAAATTCGACTCTATATAAGTTTTTCTGAATGAAATTAAAATTAATTTCTATTGAAAATACTGCTGTAAAACTAAGATTAATTATCTTTATATAATATTAAAAAGTATAAAATAAGTTATAATTTATGAAAAATTGTGTGGGTACATGGGTAAAAAAAATTTCTGTATAAATGACTGAACTTATTAAATTCTTTTCATTTCTTCCTATCGTCAATTTATTCATGTTAAAAGAAACATAATTTTTTACATTTCTGAGACGCCATGGGAAAAAAAAAACCTTATCAATTATACCAACCATTAGAGCATAGAAATTTTTTTGAGCGTTTAGAATGTTTTATAAACCACATAACAAAAAAGAATCCTTTTTAGAAAACAGAGCGGACATTTAAAAACTAATTTCCATGATAATTAAATTGCTTTAGTGATTCGAATCCATCAGATAAATAAATTCGCAAATTGATAATTTATATAATTGCACAAATTTTACTCCTATACAAGTAAATAAGCAGAAAATCATTTCTAATTGAATGTCAGTTATAAATATATTTAATGTTATAAATTCTTAAACAGGCTTTAAAAATTTCAATAATACACATATTTAAATAAAATAATCGAACTATAGCGAGCGATTAAATGTATAATTTTTATTTAAACATCCATTTGGATTGTGGAAATAGCTGTTTCTCTTCCTTAATGTTCTGTCAAACAATTCGACGGCAGACGATTTTTATTTATATGCGGTTTTTTTTAAACATCCATGATAAAAAATATTTACTTTTCAAGGGTATGATTAAGTACTAAAATATTCGGTGCATTCGATTTAAAGTTTAATTCTTCTAACCTGAAAGCTACATGGGCAAAATAGATTTTATATTAAAAGGTGGAAAGTAAAATGACTATTTTGAATACTTTAGAAAAAATTAAGGGTCTGATGACAATATATAAGATTTTAAAAATCATTAAAAATAATATTTCAAAGTATCAATAAAACTCAATTAGTTATTTTTTCATTTGCTTATACATATGAATTCCAAATACTGGTTACTATCATGTGAAAACATGAGATTTTTAGAACCACAAAATGTGAAGGGGCAACAAATTGTGGAAATCATTTGAGACTTCTACAAATATATATATATATATATATACAGTAGCTCAAAAAACTTTGAATACACCTTAATTTTACTTGATAAATCCGAATTTCAACATAAATAACACATCACTAAGAAGTGCAAACATGTTTTCATTTTTATGCTTAACAAATGATTTAATTTAGAGTAAAAATAAAGAAAAATCAACAAAAAGCTTCAAAATTGAAAAATTGTAGAAGCAATTTAAATAAACATGCTCAGATTTTCACCTCAAAAAATTGAGAGTACACAAAGGAAATTTTTGTAATATCTCACATAAAAACAAGGTGTCTCTATTAAGTTGCATGCTCTAAACGTCGTGGTACCAATTCGACCAATATTCGGCAGTTCTGATGATATTTTACCCCATTCTTCTTGGAACACTTGTTTTAAATAGGTTTTGTTTCTAATTTTGTGTTTCTAATGTAGTCGGCTTTCACACTATAGCTTTTGAAATATATATCGTCTGCTAATGTAGTTTTATAATTATTTTTATTTTTAATGTGTTTTTGACATTTGAACTTTCTTTCTGAATAAAAGAAACATAAATTGTTGAAAATATTTATATGGGCGTATCTTTTTTCTACGTATCTTTTAATAAAGTTTGCTATTATCTGTGTCCGCCATAATGTTTCTTTCACACGTATTCAAAGCCAAAAGAAATTAATTCCTAGTTCATTATACATAGGATTAATTAAATAATATTAAAAGATTATGGTAAAAATGTGTTTTTTTTTCTTTCAAAATATAAAAATGACTGAAACCTTTCTTGATTTTTTCCTTTACAAAAATTTTACTAAAACATTTTAAACATTTTACCAATTGGAAATATATACACACCTAAAATGATTTAGAAAGTCTGTTAAGATAGGATTAAAATGGACATCTAATATATAAGGACTACTTTATTAAACTATTTTATTAATGGGCTAGGTTTTTTCCATATTACGGCATGTGTTCTCAGAAGAATACTGATTTCACATTATAATAATATAATACAATTCTCTTAAATCTTTTTTCTAATTAGCGTTGTCCATGAAATTGTATGGAGTAGCTGAAATGTATTTTCTGTACAATTCGACTCTAGAGGATAAATGATTAATGTCATAATTTGTCTATGCCTTCAATTATTAATACCATTTCATAATAACAATAACTTTAGTACTATTTTCTATAACATTTAACAATTTGATATGCACTGCTATATTAAATAATATAGTCATATTTCTTCTAAGATCAGTGCCAATTTTATAAAAATTGCTAAGAGTTCAGAGAACATTTTAGACTGAAAACGAAGAAAACCTTTTTTTTCTATCTGTTTCCATCAGTGTCGATAATATTAGAAACTTTTTATTGGAAACTTAACCTTAGAAGATTTAGAAAAGAACGAATAGTGCCTTTGAATATTTTTTAAGAATCTTTTTAACTAAAAAATATTTTTCGAACATCGCCCTTTTAACTTGCGCATTCAATTTCGCTAACTGTATCAACGTAAGCTAACACGAATTGTCATTTCAGTTTAAGCCTCTTTTAACATGAAATATTCATGACAAACTTTTAACGTTAAAAGCTTCAACAGAAAAAATATGTCAGTATAAAACTTTATATTTCATTGAAACGTCTTTTTTTAGAAACCTTGAAGCTTTTAACTTTCAGCAAAAGAAAATAAACGAAGTAAATTTCTGACCTTCGCCGTTACGACCTGTAACTGAAAGTAAAAGGAAATTCACAAAGATTATGGCAGCGCAATTTGGCAACGAGGTTTAAAAAAATTGTCTGAAAAAAAAATAGAGACATGAATTCGAATGTTTGATCGCATTAATGTATTCTGCAGTTATTTTCCTCCAATATTTTTCATCTTATTCTTTTTTATTCAGAATTTTTTTAAAGGAGAAAAAAAAACGAAACTATAAAGTCAAATAATGGAATTTAACTTCTTTTTTATTGGAATGTTATTATTCCCTGGGTATAGGAATGAAATGAACGATGTTCTAAAAAAGATGTTCGAATTGAGAAATAATTTTTTTTTCTTTTCTTACATTTATTATTTTTGAAATAGATTGTTATTCCATAAAAATGAAGAATAATATTCAAATCGAATAAGTCTATTATTGTGAAAGAACTTAAACTTGACTATTATTTGCCTTTAAACTATTACTTTAAAAAGAATTATTTTTATTTTTAACTTATGTTACTTCGTATTTCATTTAATATTTTCATGATGATTATAGTTTGAAAGCTTTGTTAAAAAAAAGTATTATCATTAATTAAAGGTTATGAATTTAAAACTAATATGAAATGCTAAAAAAGAAACGACCAAATCTTTTATTATTTTTAATCCGTATGTTTATTTATTAAAATAATTTATGATTGAAAACTTTTACTATCATTTTTCCAGTTTTTCAATAGATTTTTTAAAATCTAATTTATTACTTTATCCTCGGTAGTACATTTTTTTTTTTTTGATATTTCAACTGCTTTATTATTTCAATAACATTAGAGACTGTTACAATGTTTTGATGCTGCAATTTTGTTCAACATTTTGTCTAATATTTATATTAAAAAGTTTTGTATAAAAAGTGTATAACAAAAGCATTTAAAAAATTCTACTTATAAATAATAAATAAATGGAATAATAAATAAATGTAAGTCGTTTTGTGTAACCGACAATGCACTAATTTAATAATAAAATCAAGGTTTATTAATCTGGCAACAAACTGAATTAATTCCATCCTTTCCAGAAAAAAAAACATTAGATTAAGGATTTATTTTTCTTTTTATGCAAGTTTTTATCTGTACAAATATTTGCCTTACAATGCTTTTTTTATCGCTTTATAAATTTACAGGTTATTTTTTTCTTACAATCCTATTTTAACTATTGATAGATTTTAGTTATGTTTTCGGAATTTATTGGGTTTTTGGGAAATAGTGATAACATAAGTTTTTAATAAAAATGCGATCAAAGAACAGAAATCTTTAGTTCAGTGAAAGATTAGTTTGAAAACCATTCTAATGCAATTAATACATTTTATTCTTTATAAAAGGTAAGTAAGAGTATATTTTGATTTGGATTCCAAATATAAATCTACTTTACTCTGGTGTTATCGATGGAATCAATTTGCATCAAAATCAAGTAAAAAGTTCTTTATAAAATATGAAGGTAATTTATCTTTTTCAAAGAATTGTGATTATTAAAAAAGTTTCCTTACAATTTCCTTTTCAATTTATGTGGAAAAAATCTTTTTTTATTATGAAAGAATTTTGCTACAACGTATTTCGTGATTACATCTTCTATATGTTGAGACTTAACGATTCTGATAAATAATCCTTTTAACGCCTTTACGTAAAGTGTGGCTCTGACGAGTTGATGACTAATCTTCGATTTCTGACAGACGAGTGCATTTATTGCGGGGGAGAAAGGTAAGAAAATAAGAATGTGTCAAGAAATAATAATAGACTTATTAACTGCAGAACACTTTAGACGAAGGAGTTAAACATTATAGTAATTTATCAAGATTAAAATTCAATTATTGTTGCTTTTCTAGACACTGCAATAATTTACGTGATAGTGAAGATTGTTCGTTGGTTAAATAAACTTGATGACACAGGTTGTCTTTTTGCAGGTTTATTAGATAACGTAGCAACTAAAGGCACAAGGATACTCCATAGTATAGTGGGTCTAGAAATGTGCGCTATGGTTTATTTCGGAAGAGAGAGAGCCAAGAGCACACTACCCACCGTCCGAGGGTCAAGTTAGCTTCTGCCGAAAAAATATATCTATAAACAAGCGCATCAGAGAGACTACGTGATGTTTGCACGATTGGCGGCTAGCTCCGCCAAGTAAGATCACGTGGTTCACTGGATTTTTAACCAACATAATTAGATGTGGCGATGTATCATGTACATTTGTCCGCTAACTTGTAGAAAAAACAGTGGGTAAAAAAAGTCTCCGTACGCAGATACGAATGCAAATCAAAGCTTAATTTGTCACACAAAATTCATAATGATAAAAATGAAAACTTAAAAATGAGTTAAAACTAATATTATTTAATATTTATTCACATTAAAAGGATGATAATACTGACAAAATTTAATAATATATCTTAAAAACTCAAAAAATGTAAACATGGAACAAAAAAGTCTCCGTACGGTGCCCTAGCACACGAAAAAAGTTTACAAAAATGCAAAATACATTTAACAAATACACATTTAATGATCAGTGGGCCCCCCTTTGTCCTTATCACCTCTTTTAGACGTTGAGGCATTACCCCTACAAGTTGTTTTGTTGTTTCTGGAGAAATATTACACCAAATGCTACTAATGGCCCTTTTGAGCTCAACTTTGTCTTTTATGTCATATTTTTTTTAAGTTGTCGGCCAATTTCTTCCCACAAATGTTCAATGGGATTTAAATCGGGTGACTGGGGAGGGATATGAAGTTGTTGTTCAACATGGTAAAGGCAACACTCTTGGCAAATCTTAGAGATGTGTTTAGGATCGTTGTCCTGCTGAAAAGTAAATCCAGTTCCAAGAGATAGTTTCTCTGCGCTGGATAACACATTTTGTTTAATAATATCCAGATATCCATATCGATCCATATTTCCCTCGATGAACTGCAAATTTCCTACTCCAGAAGCCTTCATACACCCCCACACCATAACACCGCCACCACCGTGCTTCACAGTTCCGCATAAATTCTTAGTTAGCATTTGTTCGTTTGGTTTTCTCCACACCATAACTCGGCCATCTGACCCATGAATGTTAAATTTTGATTCATCGCTAAAAAGAATGGATTCCCAAAAAGATAATGGCTTGCTTACATGCTTCTTTGCCAACTCGAGGTGCTTTTTCCTGTTGTACAAACTTATATAGGGTTTCTTACGGGCCGCACGTCCATGATAACCACTTTTTTTAATGACATTTCTCACGGTTTGAGTTGAGACTTTAATGTTGTAACTAACCATTAAATCAGCTGCCAACTTCGGTGCACTAATTCGTGGATTTTCTTGAACTTGGCGTAAGATGTTTCTTTTATGCACACGATTTAATTTTGACGGCCTCCCGGATCGATCTCTATCCTCAAGTGAATGAAGTTTACGATATCTTTCAATGATATATTGCACAGTAGACTTCGATTTTTTAATCCTTTCCATGGATAATCCATCATTTCTTAATTTAATCACTAATTCCCGAATAGCTCTGGGAACTTCCATTTTGAGACGATCAAGAATTAATTTTAACTCAACAACTGTCGAAATGTTGTTTTCTTATCAGTGATTAACTTTCTGACGTCAAAGATTTACTGCGGGCCTGTTTTAAACACTTGAGAAAGAATTTGCATAAAGCGTACGGAAACTTTTTTTGCACTGTAATTTTCAATTCACCTTAGATATTGCAAATAATATGCTTTCCTCGTTTTTTAAAAATAAAAATTTACAAAAATCTCTTTCTATAGACTTATACTAAACACATATAGACAGTATTTAAAGAAAAAATGCAATACTTTACAAATTATGCTCATTTATTCTTAAATTTAGTGACCGTACGGAAACTTTTTTTACCCACTGTAGATCCAACCAGCATCATGTAGCTCTTACTTCACTACTGCAACTCATCAGAACGTAAATCAAAAGTATTATAGTATTATAATTGCATGTAACTGTATATAAATCAAAAGTATAATAACTGCATGTAAAAAGTTTTATATTCTGGTATACATTGACATGACATGCTATCATTGCTATTTTATCGAAGATATATTTTAAAATTAAGTATTGGTAGATTAATCCTGCTTCTTTCCTTTCCGAATAATAATTTAAATCGTCTTTAAACCTTTTTATTTAATTTGTTTACTTATTACTTAAAGCTTGCCTTCTTTATATTTTCTTTTTCTAAACATTAAAAAAATCCTCATTCTCTTTCTTTTATAAAAGAATCTTATTTTGTTTTGGCAGTGTTTAAAATGTTGCTAGAGACTAGAAAGTACAGTTGTTTGCGAAAGTGTTTTAAATGCATTTATGAGACTGCCTTAAAAAGCTTATCCTTGTTTTTATTGGAATTTTTTTATTATTATGTATTCTTACGAGTCGAGCATTCCATTTTATATTTCCTTTTTAACAGCACAACGCCATTCTTACCCTTTTCACGAATTAAAAATAATATAGGCTTCTGAACTTGAAATGACGTCTTAATTTACTTTAGCAAAAGGTCTTTAATTGGTTAATAGTAATATTTTACAATGTAAAAAGAGAAAATGTATTTTTAATTAATTAATTATTATTGTTATTCTAAATTGTAAAAAGTATTCTTTTTAGTTGTCGAGTATTCCATTTTATATTTCCTTTTAAACATCATTTTTTGACAGTTTGACATCATTTTTGTCTGTTTTACGAATTAAAAATATTATAGGCCTCTGAACTTGAACTGACAACTAATTTTACTTCATCAAATGGTCTTAGCATTATTTAATAATGTAAAAACATAAAATGTATTTTTTAATCAAATATTCTTTTTTTTTTTTTTTTTTTTAAATTTTAAAAAATATTTTCTTTTTCTATTTAATTCTAAATAATATATCAACTTCTCTAATAATCTTCTCTTCTAAATAATATATCTTTAATTTTCGTTTTCAACCTAACTCATATGTTGCCAATTTTTTTCTGTTCACTGTAATTGTATTCTAATTCAAATCTAAAACACAGAGGCCGCGGTGGCCTGGTGGTAAGGTCTCGGCTTCAGAACCGTAGGATTGCAGGTTAGAGGCCCGATTCCAACGAAGATCCGCCGTGTAAGCGAGGCTTGTGCACGTTAAATCCGTCGGAGCCAAACGTCCTTCTGCCTGTTTGGCGTGGACATTTGTAGAAGTGTAGTCCAGCTCAAGTGTCGTCCTCGTCATCTGATCGTGGTTCAAAATGACGAGGTCCCGTCCCAAAATAACCCTAGTATTGCTTCAAAACGGAACGTTAATATAACTAAACTGGTGAATAACCGATTAATATAACTAATCTAAAATATATGCTGGTATATCACCGTTTTATGCAGTTCATTTATTTTCCTCTTATACGAAGTATAGTGTAAGTATAATAATCAACAAAAAATTCAGACTTGAGATTTTCACACATTTTTACCTCCTTGAGTTCTGAAAATACATTTTTTTGGAAACTATCCGCCTGTCTATCTCAATTCTTAAAAGCTTTGAACGAGACGAATGAAATTATTCGTACAGATTTGAAACCAAATTTGTAGATTTCTATCAAATTTTGATCAAATCCAGTTTCAAAGAAATCTCTTTAATCAACTGTTTAGATAAATTTGGACGATAAATACAAAATGAAGAGAGATAGCTAGATCAAATTTAGATCAACTAATCAACAAATTTTGCTAGCTAGACACCTATTTAATATAATACAGAACGCCTACCAAATGTTGAGCGAAATCCGACATGAGGTCGACCGGCTGTCGGTCTGTACTTTCAGAAACATTTAAATGCAATAATTCAAAAATGAAATGATTTAAATATTTAAAAATCGATATTTTATAGCTAAAATTATAGTTTTGTGTCAAATTTTCTTTTCAGTAGCTGGGGAAAGCCGTCAAAAATACAAATTCAATTTTCAGATAGTATTAATCACAGATTAAGGATTAATTGGCACAATATCCGCCAAGGAACACTCGATATTTTTAAAAAAAGTGTTTGATTCACGCCAAAGTTGAATATCTCGTGGATACAATAAGCCAATACCATGAAAGATTTTTTCTGAGATAGCATATTTATTAGAAGGTTTTGGGAAGACTACTCCCACTGTCAAATATGTATATCAAAATTAATTTTTTTAAAAACATTTTAAGTTGGTTTCATAGAAGAAAGAGAATTCTCATTCTTTAATATACATGCTCAAACTAACTTAAAAAAACATTCAAAATTAACTAAAACTTATTGTAGAAGACAGTTAATCGATTTCTTCAATGAATATTTTTTTTGCTTGCAAATCAATTGTTTAGAGATTCTGAAAAAGACTAAATTGTTTTTTCAAATATTTCTATTTGTCTTTTTCTAAAATCGTTTATTATCAAAAAATGACGTTAAATTGTTTTTAAAGTAAATATTAAACATATTCAGTGAAACTGGGTAATGAAAAGCATTTTTTTTAACATAAATAATAATTGTTCTAGAAAAACAAATTGAGTAAGAAACTTCAGTGAGTGATAAACAAAAAAGTTCGTTTGCTTTTATTTCAACGGAAAATGACAAAGCGAAAATGTAATTAATTTCTAGTGGATGTGAAACAATATTGACTGACTTCGAATTTTTTTAAAGCAGTTTCGTTTCATTTTTTCATTAAATTGTATGTGTGTTTTTCCCCCATAAAAATAATTAATTTTCCTAAAGACGTGACAAACATTTATTTGCTTTAAACTGTCAAAATAATTTCGTTCTTGTCAGTGAATATTTACGATTTCATAGAACATTAAAAAAAAAAAAAAAAAGAAAGAAATTGGGAGTGGGAGTGGGTTTTATCTTGGATTATGTCGTCGTCTACTTAGAATCACTGTAAAAATCTTCCATAAAGATTATTTTCTATTAAAAAAAAGTTTTTATAAATACTTTTATCTAACTTGACTTTTAATTTAATAAGTTTTATGATTAATAATGTTTATGGTAAATTGTACAGTTCGTATTTTTAAAATATTACTTCAATCTTATTTGATTGTATAGTTTGAATCTGGTTTGCTTTATTTATTGTGCCTTTTTTTGACAAAATTTAAATCTTGTTTGTCTGTCTATCTATATCTATTCTTATAATAAAGCTCAATGTGTGTGTGTGAGTGTGAGTGTTGGCGCTATACAGACCATACCGTTGGATCTACGGCTACCAAATTTGGTACATGTATAACTTGTGCACTTGGATTGTGCATCTCGGAGCCCTTTTTTCAAGTTTTTAATTAGAATTTGAATTAATTAAAATTTATGCGAAATTTCGAAATTTTTCCACTATAACTTCCGAAAATACTATCAGACGAACATGACTTTTACATCAATTTAAAGATTAAAAAATTAGCTTTATAATGGCATCAGTGTTTTAATGTACAACTTAAACTTCTATTTTTAACAAATTTTTAAAAGAAATATTTTAACCATGTTTTTTTAGCATGTGACTGGATAAAATAAAAGAAAACAATGACGGAGGTTCAAATAAAAAAACAACTATCATCGCAAATTAAATCCAAAGAAATGCAACTTTCAGCACGTTACTGGATAAAATAAAAGAAATATAAACGTGATATTTTCTAAAAAAATAAATGCGAAGTAATATCTATAATCGTTTGCAATATCTAAATAATTAATTCAACAAATCTTCTTTATTTACGGCAAACATGATTGAATTTACACAGGATATGCGCTGAAATCCCGACTTAATGACATATTTCTATAATCGTTTGGAATATCTGTACCATTAATTCAATAATTTTTTTCCGTTATAAAATGTGATAGTTTCTAAAAAAAATAAATGCAAAAACAAGGTTTCTATAATCGTTTGCAACATCTAAATCATTTATTCAATGATTTTTTCCCTTTTTCGCTTTCTTTAAAAAAATCATATTTAATATTTTGGAAACATCACAGAAAAAAAAACATTTTTTAATATTTTGGAAGCATAACCGATAAATTATTAGAGCATTACCGGCGTCCTGGCTTAAGGGGAGCGTGTCTTCCTCGTGATCAGGGCGTCCCGGGTTCGAGTCCCGGTTCGAGCATCTGTGTTCTATCTGTTAGGTGTATGAATGAGGCTACCCTGTAAAAAGAGGTTGTGCAAGGGAATGCGTGTGTCAAATTTTTTTGAGCTAGAAGTCAGACTTCTGCCCTCTGGGTGCTCAGGGGTCTTTACCCTCAGAAGCTACTGCACCCTCTTTCCGTGGAAACACTTACACGACATCATCATCATTAGAGCATTAAACTCAAAAAGTTTTTCCGATTAAAGTTACCGACTCTTTCATTACTAATAACTGATTCTTTTAACTTTAACTATTTCTTAAATTTTGTACTGATTTTAAGGAAAAAAATAATATATATATTTTTATCTGTACTTATAATAAAGCTCAATGTGTGTGTGTTGGCGCTCTACAGGCCAAACAGTGGGATCTACAGCTATCAAATTTGGTACATTTGGGGGTCAGGAATGTGCACCTCGGAGCCCTTTTTTCGAATTTTTAAATTAGAATTTGAATTAATTAAAAATTAAGCGAAATTTCAACATTTTTCCTCTATAACTTCCGAAAATATTATCGCACAAACAAGATGTTTACATTGTTAAAGATTTAAAAAACTAGCTTTCTAATGGTATCAGTGTTTTAACATATAACTTAAACTTTTGTTTTGAACGAATTGTTAGAGAAATGTTTTAACCATATTTTCAACAATATATTTCGGATAAAACAATAAAATTTAATCTGCAAGAGCATGTCAAAGGGAAAAAATTAGGTTTTATGACCGTGTTGCCATTATTTTGACGGAAGCTCAAATTTTTTAAAAATCAACTACTACTGCAAATTCAACATAAAGAAATATAACTTTCAGCACTTTGATAAAATGAAATAAATATAAAATGTGATATTTTCTTTTAAAAATGCAAGGCAAAGGATTCTATGATAGTTTGCAATATTTAAATCATTGATTCAATAAATTATCTTTATTTTTACAGGATATGCATTCAAATTCTGGTAAAATGGCTAATTTGTAAAATATTATTAATAGGCATATATATTGTTTAATACTATTAATTTGATCTAAATGAAGTAAATGATTACATTTTCTGTAGCGTAAGTCAAACAATGCATTTATGAATAATGAGTTTTAGATTTCTTCATACTTTGCTCTGTGAGCCATATTTTACAAAATATTTTTATTAATATTTTAAATAAAAGTTGCTACATCAATAAGTCTTCTAAATCAATAATTGAAACTGGTTGATTTATAAAATTAAAGAATATTATTAGAAAAACGTGTTCTTTTAGAACTTTCCGTCTATCATATTAATTTCAGGCCAATCAATGCCTGGAATTGCTTCAAGGCTAATGAATATGCGATTTAATTGAAAATTTTAGAACGCATTACTCATGGCGGACCTGCCGGTCGCCAAAGGCGGCTAGTATCCTATAAGCCAATAGAAATGGTCTGTTTAAAACTGTCTCGTAAACTCCTGAATAAAAATATAACCTGTAGACAAAAAATATGAAGTTTGGAAGACATCTAAAGATAGAAAACTTCCTATTCATGCACGACACTCAAAAATTTTTAGAAATCTCAAAAATATGCTTTAAGACCACATATCATATTTCATCCACCCTGTTCAAAACATTACTGCATTCACAAAGAAAATGACGCACATAATTTCAAAACCGTGTTCACTTTTTTTTAAATTAGAGAACTTTATATTTTGAAAATTCGTTAAAAATCTCGAAATCGAATTTTTTGATTAATTACTATTTTTGTACACTTTGCATGAAAGAAAATATAAATTAATCTTAAAAATACTGAACTTCTGTGAAAACAATTTCTACAAATTCAAGCTTACCAAATGATTTAAAGGTTAAAAAGATAAATTTATTATAAAATTATAATAAAAGTTTATTTTAGAAAACAAAATCTGAAAGTAAAATACATTTCCCTTAAGGATGATTTATGTAAAATAATTTTCACTTATAATTTATATCTAAAATAAATTAAGTAATTTTTAAAACTTCTTATTCTTAGATCTCTCTCGTTAATTAACAAATATAATGTAAAGCAAAGATTTAGTGGAGTCATTATTTTCCGAACATAAGATAATTGAATGAACCATTATTTAATTTCTGAATTGCCCTAATTATACAATTCATAACAAGACACAAGAGCACTTACTGCTGAACAAGCTTACTCCTGTAGGACGACAAAGTACCTTCGCCTACTACTACAGTGCAAAGCCGTCGGGACTTAATGTATTTAGCATGGAAATTTTTCAACCATAAAGGGTATTTTTCGGGCAAGGCGCTTAACGAGCTCTTAAGCATTCTTAAGTGGCTAATTTGCGAGTTGAGATGAAAAACCACCTGGCAGGATGCCGGATATTATTTTTAAGAGTATTTTTTTGTGGGAAAAAATTTAAAGAATTAAAATTAAGCACTGGGAGTTTCCCGTCCGAACTTGGAATGTTGCCAACTTTCCAGATTCAGGAATTTTATCTCGGAATAAAAAATAAATAAAAAAAGACTTTTGAAAACGATTTTTTTTCCTTCTTCCAAATAATTTTGTAGAGAACAGCTGCATTTTTAATGCCAGCTGCTTCGTAATTAAAAATGCACGGTGAGTTTCCTGTTATAGGTGGAGCGAAACAAAAGCAATAAATGTACGTTCGACTTCAAAAAAGTTTTTTTTTTTAAATACAGATTTTTTTTTTTTTCGTGTCGCTTTCTTTAAAATGACTCAGGAAAAATTTTCGGTAATCAAAGCAAGATTTTGAAGAAAAAAAAAAGAAATTTTAAAAGCTGGTTATTAAACTTTAATTTTACAGGAGAAAAAAAATGAGCGTATGTTTTCGCATTTAGCAGGTCTTTTCTTATTTTTCGTGAAACAAAAAGATTCTTTGAAAAAAAGTTTTTTGAACTTTCGCCATGATTATGAGAAATTCCTCAGGGGATTTTTTTTTCTGTAGCACTATTGATGAAGAGTTCTTGCTTTGTGATTTTTGATATTTTGTCTTAAGGGATAAAACATTCTTCTTTTCTAATGACTTACCTTTCTATATTTTTTAAAAAATTAGTAGTTTCCCTCTTTGTTCAAAAACATGCATGAAAAAATATCATACTTCTTTGAAGCATTTTTATGAATAAAAGTGACAAATAGGAATTACTGTTTCTTTTATAAACTTTCTGTGTTAAAGTTGCATTGTATAAATTTGAAACATGTTCTGAAGTAGATTTTGATTAATAAAGTAAATAAATTTTGCTTGAAACCTTGTCGTTTCTTTTAGTAATTCAGTAATAATTAAAAAATATTTTTTATAGCTAGATGAATCAGATTTATCTTAAAAAAAATTTTTATTCCAACGATCAAACGATATTTTAACGATACAATTTTCTTTATTATAGCAATGATAGCAGACGATTCCCGGATTATAGCATATTTTTTCTCTCAAAAATTATTATATAAAATTATTATTATTCATATTTTTGATTAAAATAATAAATATATCGAAAAATTATTTAGTCTTCAAATAAAATATACGCTCTTTTTTTTTTCAATTTATTCAGGATTCACGATTGCGAAATACATCTAAAATAGCATTTCTAAAGCTTCAATTTAGGAAAGTTCTATTGAAAAAGTTCTTTATATTTCGAATTTTTAAAGATGGTAAAATTATTTTAATCGCCCAAACTAGGGTTGGGTTGGGTTGGGTTGGTGTTTAATGGCACAAAAGCCATTTTTGGCCATGCTGCGCCACATCTTTGAAATTAAAATATATTTCTATTGATAATGAAATCTTAATATGGAATATTTACAAAATCCAAATGACTGAGAGTGTTTATCTATGAGTTATGAAAAGCGTAACAATGATGTTATGTATGGTACTGTGCTAAGAATGGGATGAATGACCCAAACTAGGAAAGTTCTCAAAATTTCGAATTAAAAAATATGAAATAAATGGAAAAAAATTATTTTACTTTCTTAAAGTAGGAAAGTTTTAATGAAAGTTCTCTATATTTTGAATTAAAAATATGAAATAAATGGGAAAAATTACTGTAATCTTCCAAATTAGAAAAGTTCTACAGCAAGCTCTCTATATTTCGAATTAAAAATATGAAATAAATGGAAAAATTATTTTAATCTTCGAAAGAGATATTTTCTTGGATTTCATCTAACCAGGATTTTCAGGATCAGTTTAAAAAATAAATTCCATAAAGCATCAAACTGTAATAACTGTATTTACCTTTCGATTTAAAAGTAAGATCAAAATGAAAAGTTAATCCGAACTATGCATTAACACAGATTTCCTCTAATCCAGATTCATGATTATAAGATTAATCCTAAAATTACTTTCAAAAACTTCAACCTGAAAAAATACACACTAAACAATTGAATTTAAATTGATATATTACATCTGTGTACAATTATATTAATTTATCAATCATAAATCATTGATTTTCGAAATCAAATCTCGAAAAATAATAGTCATGTTTCACTTTTTACTCTTATATTTCAGATTCTATTATTAGATATAATTGTTTTAAAAATAGAATTCATGGACGAGAAGGGGAAATCTTGAATGGCAGCTGATTTTGAACAGACACATAAGTTATTATCGTTTGCCAACGGATAAAAATGCTTCTGTTCATCATATTAAACTTTCATAAAAAATTATTCCGCATACTTTTTTCAGATAAATTACTTTGGACAACTAACACAGTTGATCGCATATAAAAAGGCTATAAATTATGGTGTTGATAAATATTTAAAACAACGTTCTTAAAAATACTAAAATAAAGAAGAAAATTTATGAAAGACTGGATTTCTAGCTTAATTTGAATGATTAAATGGAGGTTATAAAAAGAGAAAATATTTGCATTTAAAAATTAATAAAGTGTTAAATGAAACTTTCAACAACATTTTTCAAAGTAAAAGGATTTATTACGAAGCAAAGAGAATAAAAATTAATATATAGAATATAAAAAATAATAATAAAAGATAGAAAAAAGTAAAAAAATTTCAATCACTTAACTCGCAATTTCTTTTCTGACAACTTTAATTGCAGAAGCCGAACATAATCTAATTTTCTTTTCACTAAAGCTTGAGATAATACGATTCGGAGGGTAAACCAATCCGCTCGCTACCAAGAAAAAAAAATCTTCGAGCCATTTCAAAGACTGCTCCCATAAAGCAAGCAATTAACTTCCTTTTTTGGTGTGGGCCGTAAAAAGCAGTGAAGAATAAAAGCGGCGATGAAAAGATCCGTCCTTTTAATTTGCTGAAAGCGAAAAATACAGAGTTTATTCAATTCTATTAAGATCTACAAATAATCCTGAAATAAAGACGTGAACAGAAGACCTATTAAAGCTTGTTTCTTTCTTGTTCTTTTCTGTTTGGATGAATGAAGAAGGGTAAATTCTAGAAGAATGTTCTAGAACACTTCATTTGATATTTTGAAATTCGGATAAATTTATTCTGTCAAAGCAGTTTTCGAAATTGCTTTAACACTGTTCGTTCTGTGTATTTATATAAAAAAATTCTATTGGTGCAGCAAAAGAACAATTTTTTTCACCAATTGTTCGTAGAATGAAGGTATCTTAATTTTCAACTTCTTTTCTGAAATTAAAAATCTAGAATAACTGTTTAAAATAATGTATCAGAATTCTGAATTTGATATTTATATAAATATCTGATTTTTAAACAAATATTGAAAAAATTATTTAAAATATTATTCAAGCAAACAATTTTTTTCTGTGAAATCCAGCGTTTGTTCTGAATACGTTTTAGTTTGAGTAGCTTATTTTTTTAATATTTAAAAATATTTAGAATATTATTCAAGCAAACGAGTTTTTTTTCAGTACAATCCAGCATTTGTTCTGAATGAGTTTTAGTTCAAACAACTTTTTTTTACTATTTAAAAATATTTAGAATATCAGTAAAAAAAAACGATTTTTTTTTAGTGAAATACAGCATTTGTTCTGAATGAGTTTTAATTCAAACTGGACATTTAAATTCTCTGGCATATATATAAACATGAAGTTCATTTTCTTTTTTTAAGAAGATAACTTATGGAAGCAAGCATTAAAAACATTTCTAGAAAATCAAAATTCTCTCTCACTCTCTATTTAATTTTCAAAAAAAATTTTAACACTTTCTACGTTTTTACTCTCTAGTTACCAAATGTAGAATTTTAAAGTTGTTAACTTCTTTTATTTTTAAGCATGTGCTTTTGCAATTTACTTTCTGACACCACCATTTGCTTGGCGCAGAATAGCATGATTCTCGCGCCAAAAAAAAAAAAAAAAAAAAAAAAACCCAAACTACGACAACAACCTAGAACATTCTTTCACGAAAGGCGTATACAGAAGTTACAGAATGATTAGGTGATTAGGCCTGACTGTGTTAACTAACTTAGGTTACTGTGATCAGGCCATAGCTCAATTGTTGGTTTAACAGAATGAAGTTTATTCTGGATTTGAAAATCCCACATGTTTTGCCAGGTAAAATGAATGTGTTTAGTCAAAGTTTTCCTAATATTACTGTATGGAATTCCTTGGTTAAACAGTGACACTGCAGATTTCACAAGAATTGTCTGGGAGTCTAAATAATAAAACATCGTTTGGAATTTTATATAGTTTAATTAGGAATGGTTGGAAGATTGTTAGTTGTTTTATTGTCGGCAATGAATAAATTCAATGAAATCAAAGGATATATATGAAGAAGAAGCATAAATGGAATAAAAATATGAATTTGTTTTCATCGAATTATGCATTCTGGAATACAAAATATGCCACGGCCAAAACATTTTTCAGAGATATACCAACACATTTTTTTTCAGAAGCGTACTTTTTGTCTCTTTACCATTTAGGTAAAAGAGTCACATGTTGAAAAATAATTCGAGAGTTTCGCTGAATGTTTAAAAATTCATCGAAATTCATTCTGCCTCACTATGTCTGTATAGAAATATTCTGTTAATGCAACAAGCAAGTATTTTATACAGAATTTATACCTTTAGAATAGAATATAAATGGATAGCGGAAAAAGAGTATCACTATTGTTTTTTCAAACTTTCTGTTTGGCAGTGAATAAAACGCATTCTTTTACAGTATATTTTGAACGTTTCGTTGAATATTCTAAAATGTGAGTAGATAAATTCTATCAAAACAGCTGCATATACAAAAGCTTTATTGGTGCAGTGTATAAAAATATTTTACGCAAATAATTTATGCTACAGGAAATATGTACTTGAAACAGCTGCTAAAAAAAAACAGATTCTATGTACTAAATTTAATATTTCTATCTTAAGATACATATTTTATGTATATGTATTATGCAAATGACGTCACCACTTTTATGCAAATTATTGTCTATACATTTATAACAAATATATTCAATATTAAAGAAACAATTATGGAATCAGGTTTTTTCTTTAAAGGCATAATGCAGTATTTATTTATGCATGCATATAAAATAAAAGTATAATACATATTCTCTTATTTATATACATAAATTCTTCTTTGAAAAATTTTCTTAGAGCTTTTATGCTATTGGAAATATATATGCTAGACTTATGACTAGAAATATGACATAAGCTTAGCTATGTATCCTAAATATTGCTACTATGCTATAATATATCTCCTTAGTATTATGCTTATGCTATTTTGTAAGTCCTTAATATCATTCTTATACTGTATATATTTACTTGTGATATAGATGTAATGCTATATATTTATAGTACATATAATAATATATAATGTATAGATTAATGGGATATATACGAATAATTAAAGAGTAACAAAATATTATTTATTATGGGTTTGATATGATATGGTATTACATTATGATAGACATATGTGCTAGACATATGCCTAGAAATATGACGTATTCTTCTGCTTAGCTATGCATCCTAAATATTGTTCTTACACTATAATATATATTCTTAGTATTGTCCTTATGCTATTTTATAAATCTTTGATATTATTCTTATACTGTATGATCTATATAAATACTTATGATATAGATATAATGCTATATATTTACTGTAGGTCTAATAATATATAATGTATAAATTAATGGGATATATACAAATAATTAAATTATAATAAAACATTATTTACTATGGTTTTGAAATGCGAAGCAAGCTGGAACCTTGATTCACATAATGAAATGCTTTAGATATTTTTTTCATGACATCAGTTCTGCTCGTTAAAATATTAATAAATTTCCTCACAATCTTATAACTGTCAAGTGAGAAGGTTATGTTTAGAGACGAGCTAATTTAAGATTTCACTTATTGTTGGTAATTTCTGGAAGTGACAGGTCATAAAAGCAGTATGCGCATGCGCTTAGTCCTTCAAATACTTACTAATTTTAAGAACTATTACTAATAAATAACGTTATATCAATAATATAAATATAATGTTCCAACACAACTCGTAAATTTTTTGAAATACTTTAAATTATTTTGTTTAAATAAAATTCGATATATTTCTTACATAAAAAATAAACTGTTGCATACTAGTAGATAAACTACAAAATCTATAGAATAGGTCAGAGGTGTTTAAATACTCCCCATTCCTATATTTCACACTTTTAAAATATAATGCAAGCAGTGGTGTATTTAAATGCTTTACGGTCTTTACGAAATAATTTAAGGTATCCGACAACGTTCGAAGGGAAATTTATCGAAATTGGATTTTTTAAAAACTATTTATTGTTTTTAGATGTTTTGTGAATTATAAGCACTATAAGTACAAAAAATTTGTTTGAAAATATAATATTGTTTGAGAAATGAGAAAATTTGTAGTAAGTTTTAATGAAATTCAATCAAAACGGTTCACACTTTACACAAAATGGTAATGCATCAATCCTATTTTTCATTGAACACAAGTTATAGAATATACTAATGAAATGAACGAAATTCTAAGAAAACTGTTGATATGCGAAGAAATTAAAGGTAAAAATATACGTATATATGCATTTTTTCCCTAAATGCGCAACTTAATTCTTCTAAAAACACCTCTAAATGAAAAAGTATTTCATCAAGAATAAAAATTTTGTATCAGTGCATTTCCCCTATTATTTAAAACACAGGCTGATAGTTTTATGTAAGTACCTCTATTAGTTTTTAAACTATCCTGTTAACGACAGAGAATTCTTATGAAAATTAATGTTTTAAGAAAATTTAAGCTTGACAAATTTTAGCTGATAAATATGATTTGCTTAAAATTCTTTTGTTAGATTTGTTAGGCCTTCCTTTTCGTAGAAAAGATAAACAGTTTTAAAAATAGAAAAGTTTGAACTACAAGAATTCACCAGTGTAGGCTTTAACCAGTGTTTTTAACGTAGTCGGATACCTTAATTTCTGAGAACCTTGTTTGAATAAGATAGTTATATTATTAAAACCCTTATGATTTATTTTAGATTAATTTCTACTTTCTATCAAGCGAATAAGAAAAAAAAGATTGCAATCGTCAAAAAATTCAGACTCGCGATTTTGAGGAATTTTACATTTCAGAGATCCTTGAATTCAAAGTCATTTCTGGAAAATTTCTGTGTGTCTGTGATGAAGATAACTCAAAATTGCATTGAACTATGCGAATAAAAAAAAAGTCCACACCTTTTTCGTAGATTGTGTTGATTGCTAGCATATTTTGAATAAAATCTATTAAGAGGAAGTCTATCTGTACGGTTGTTCGCATATAAGTTAGCACTATAGCTACCAAATAAATAGGGCTAGATGAATAACATTCGGTGCACTGATTTGGCATTTATAGTACAGGCACTTATCAAAGTTTGAGTTAAACTGAAAAAGTGTGTTGTCTGTCTATTTGCAAAAACTAATCGAGGTATTTAGATAAACATTTAAGCGTATGTTTTAAATAATACGGACAATGAAATGAACCAAAAATTTTACTGTTTGTTAAATACTTTTTGATTTATATGAGTTTAAAAAAAATTAAGTTGTGAATTAATTAAAAGAATGCGTATATACGTATATTTTTATTCATAATTTCTTTGCATCTGAAATTTTTTCTTAGATGTTGGTTCATTTCATTCATCATTATATTCTATAGCATGTGTGCAAAGAAAAATAAGATTGCTGCATAACCATTTTGTGTAGAGAGTTAACCGTTTTGGTTCAATTTCATTAAAATTTATTACACATTTTCCTATTTCTCAAGACATATTATATTTTCAAATCATTTTTTTGTACTTATAGGGTTTATAATTTATAATATATCTAAAAACCATTAATAGTTTTTTAAATATAAAATTTTTCAGAAAGGTTCCTTCGAAAGTAGTCGGATACCTTAAAAACGGGAACTCAATAAATTTAGTTTTATCTTGGCTAATAGTAAGGCCCATATTTGTGGCAGAAATTTCAAAATCTTGAAATGCCTCTCTCCCTGTTCTTCCTGATCTTCCATTAATATCTGTTTCTTCTGCATAGGACAGCAGTTGAATGGATCTATTCCACAAAGTGACTTTTCTGTCTAATCCAGTATCGCGGATACATTTCTCCAAAGCAAAGTTAAAAAGCAGAGAATTTTGGTTACCTTTTGGCTATTGTAATAGTAATGACATACACTCGACATATGACTATGACTTACACTCTTTACATACACTCAAGTAGTCGAAACTATCTTTTGCAACAAAAGTTTGAGTCATGCCTGTCGGTGTCTATTAAGACACTGTTAACTCTCAATTTCCGAATATCGCCATGAACTCAATCGTTTGATTAAACCCCGAATGCATGACCAGGTGGGTTGGAGGGAGTAACTTTTTTCGAATAACACATGCTACATCACTGAAACGCTGAACGTATAAAATTGTAAATATTAAATCACGATTTAGTTACATTAATGTCCCGCTTTAAAGCAACACGAGGGCTATTTTGAACGGACCTCGTCATTTTGAACAATGGTCTGATGACGGGGACGACACCTGAACTGGCAACCCCCCTCTCCACACTAGCAGATGGATGCTTGGCTAGACGGATTTAACGTGCAAGAGACCCCCTTACACGACGGTTCTTCGGTGGAATCGAGTCTTAATGAATGTGCCCTCCTGTTGAACGGTTTGGCGAAAGCGAATGTGATGCCTGAAGTAGCTAAGTAGGATTCTCGGCCTTAGTTGGCACTACTGAAAAAACAAGCGGCGCTCACACGGCTCAAATCGGTGACAGATAACTATCGGCGGGCTTATAAAGTGCCATAAGTAACAACAAAAGCAGTAAAAAACTGGGTTGGGTAGTGTTTGCTTATTATTACAGTGCTAAGAGTATCTCACTAAATATAATTAAAATTACTAGGGAGTTATATAAAAAGTTAAATTTTTGAAACTTAATTTCGGTTTAGTTAGATAAGACGTCCCATTTTTTGGGACGAACCTTGTCATTTTGAACCACGGTTAAGTGCTGAGGACGACACCTGAAATGGCACCCCTCCTCTCCACACCACACCAGAGAGAGGAAGTTTGGCCCAGACGAAATTAACATGCAAGAGACCCCTCTCACGACGGTTCTTTGTTGGAATCGAGTCTAGAACCTGCAACTCTCCGGTTCCGAAGTTGAGACCTCACCACCAGGCCACCATGCTTTTTATAATATATCGGATTTTATTGGTCTGTTTACACTTGTGAAATACGAATTTGTTCCACGGCATAAAAATAGTTCAAGTGTTCTCGACATTAGAATGCTTCCATAGTTCCTCCACCCTTACTCTCACTAGATAAAGAATCAAGAATGATCAAAGTGATATTATATAATTGGAAAGGGTATCATAAACTTCTGTGGAATTCTGTATCAATCTTCTGTGGAATCGAGTCTGGAACCTGAAGCCCACCGGTTCCTAAGCCGAGACCTTTCCACCATTCCACCGCTGTCCCATTAAACCACAAAATATTCTATTTAAAGATATAATTTTCCGTGAATAAAGGTTGCCTTTCATCTGCATGTCAAATTCTGGGTTTTCTCCGAGCACATTATGGGCGTCAAAGCGAAAGACATCATTATTTAGGTTTAAAGCCAGCAATTGCAATAATTCTGACAGCAAAAACAATTATTCCCCATTTTCCATCGACTGGGCATAGAATGTTTCTCACAGCCCGTGAGCCGTTTCTCACATTTCAATCTCCAGAACTAATTGTAGAAGTAACGGAAACCATTTGCAGTTTCTTGTAGAAGGGAAGGTGGCACTAGAAAGGGAGGGTTAGTAACGTGCCTCTCATTTCCGGTTGATGTTTAAACGATGGCAACACCTTCTGCTTCCTGAGCACGCGAGGGGGTTGTCGTCTGCTCGTTTGGGTGCACACCGGCACTGATTTATAGCGGAAAAAGAAAAAGAACTCCTCTAGGCATTTAATTTTCCGTTTCCCATTTCCTCCAAGAATGAAATGGTGGCGGGAAAATAAGACAAGAGATTCCTCTTACGAAGAAAGAAATGTTTTAAAGAAGAGTTGAGGGGGTCCCACCTGTGCTTCGTGTCGTCGAAGGTTTTTAAAAGTCGTTTGGGCATTTTTTCTTTCAAAGATGTTTCAGACTTTTAGAACTTGTCTAATGCTGTTTTTTTATCTCTTTATTTCCCCGACTAAATCTAATCGTTTCAGTCCATGTTGAAAGTTTATCCTTTTTTAATTATTCACGATTCGGATAAAAATGATGGTCATAGTTTGTTGGATTAGTTTTAGACTTCATGACACAAGTAGCCATTGTTAACTTTTTTGTTGAATTGTATGGTTATCTGGTTCGGTTTTAGGCTTCATTGTACAAGAAACTGTTAACTCTTTGTTCAGTTACTTGATTGTCTCGTTTGGATTTGAGCTAAATGGTAAGAAAATATCAAATTAACTTTACTGAATTGGTTAACTTGTTTGGCTTCAGGCTTCATTAAGCTTAAGCTTTATTGAAATGATTAATTCGTTTGGTTTTAGGTTTTATGGCACAAAACATCGTAAGGCTAACATTTTATTAAAATATTTAATTATTTTGTTTGCCTTTAAACTTTACGTCACACAAAACCATTTGGTTAACTGTTTGTTGAGTTACTTGGTTATCTTGTTTGGCTTTAGGCTTTTCAAAGAAAAAAAATTTAATCCAGCTCTTTATAATAACTTAATTATTTTGTTTGGCCTTAGGCTTTATGGTATAAGAAATCATTAAGCTAAGTCTTTGTTAAAATAATTAATTCGTTTGGTTTTAGGCTTTACTGCACGAAACATCGTTAGGCTAACACTTTATTAAAATGTTTAATTATCTTGTTTGCCTTTAAGCTTTACGGCACACAAAACCATTAGGTTAACTCTTTGTTGTGTTACTTGGATATCTTGTTTGGCTATAGTCTTCACGGCAAAAAAGGGCGTTAAGCCAGCTCTTTGTACTCATTAAATTATTTCGTTTGGCTCTAGGCTCTATGGCATAAAAAGTCATTAAACTGAAGCTTTGTTGAAATAACTACATCGTTTGGTTTTAAGCTTTAAGGCACGAAACATCGTTACACTAACACTTTATTGAAATATTTAATAATCTTGTTTGCCATTAAGCTTTACGACACACAAAACCATTAGGTTGGCAAGAAAATGTTAAGTTAACTCTGCCGAATCAGTTATATTGTTTGGCTTAAAGCTTCACAGCAAAAAGAAAGTTAAGCTAGCTCTTAGTTATTTTGTTTGGCTTTAGGCTTTATGGCACAAGAAATCATTAAGCTAAAGTTTTGTTGAAATAATTCATCCGTTTGGGTTTATGCTTTACGGCACAAAACATCGTTACGCTAACTCTTTATTGAAATATTTAATTATCTTGTTTGCCTTTAAACTTTACGGCACACAAAATCATTAGGTTGGCAAGAAAATAGTAAGTTAACTCTGCTCAATTGGTGGCTTTAGATCTTGTTTGACTTTAAACTTCAAGGCAAAAAGAACGTTGAGCTAGCTTTTTGTACTCAATTATATTGTTTGGCTTTAGGCTTTATGGCATAAGAAATCATTAAGCTGCAGTTTTGTACAAATAATTCGTTTGATTTTACGCTTTACGGCACAAAACATCGTTAGACTAACACTTTATCGAAATGTATAACCATCTTGATTGCCTTTAAGCTTTACGGCAGACAAAACCATTAGCTTAACTCTTTGTTGAGTTACTTGGTTATCTTGTTTGGCTTTAGGCTTTTCAAAGAGAAAATACAAGTATGCAAGGGAAAAAAATTACAAGTAATAACTGCTATACAGCATAACAAATATTACTTGTAATTTTTCTTATGCTTTCAAAATCAGACCAAAAGGTTGGGTCAAGATACACTGAAGTGACAAAAGTCATGGGATAACTGTTAATATCGTGTCGGTCCTCCTTTTGCCCGGCGAAGTACGTCCATAATTGTGAAAGTGTGGATGGGGCAGGAATTTGGTCACGAACGGACCTTTCGATGATGTCCCATAAATGCTAGATGGATTCATATCAGGCGATCTAGGTGGCCATATCATGCGCTGGAATTGTCCGGAATATTCTTCAAACCAATCGCGAACAGTTCTGGCCCGGTGACATGACGCATTGTCATCCATAAAAATCCCATCGTTGTGTGGGTACGTGAAGTCCATGAATGGCTGCAAGTGATCTGCAAGAAGCTGAACATAACCATTTCCAGTCAATGATCGGTTCAGTTGCACCAGAGGACCGAGTCCATGCCATGTAAAAACAGCCCACACCATTATGCAGCCACCACCAGCTTGAACAGTGCCTTGCTGACAGTTTGGGTCCATGGGGTCTGCGGCGCCCTCGAACTCTACCATCAGCTCGTAACAACTGAAATCGTGACTCATCTGACCACGCCACGGTTTTCCACTGGTCTAGGGACCAGTCGCTATGCTCACGAGCCCAGGAGAGTCGCTGCAGGCGATGTCGTGCTGTCAGTAAAGGCACTCGAGTCGGTCTTCTGCTGTCATAGCCCAAGGAAGACAAATTTCACCGCACAGTCCTATCGGACACGTCCCTCGTACGTCCCACATTGATTCCTGCAGTTATTTGACGAATTGTTGCGTGTCTATTAACATTGACCATTCTACACAGGCGTCGGCGGTCTCGGGCGTTAAGTGCAGGTGGTCGCCCACTGCGCTGTCCATAATGGCATGTGATGAATGAAATTTCATACTCTCGGCACACTCTTGATACTGTGGATCTTGGAATGTTGAATTCACTAACGATATCCACAGTGGAATGACCCATGCGTCTAGCTCCAACTAACATTCCACGTTCAAAGTCTGTTAATTCTCGTCGTGCCGCCATAAATCACGAAAATCCTGTTCACATGAATAACTCGAACACAAATGAAAGCTCTGGAAAACGAACTGCGTATTTATACGTTTTCGCTGCGATACTACTGCCATCTGTATATTTGCATATTGCTATCCCATGACTTTTGTCACTTCAGCGTAAAGGGTGTTTGAAGATAGTCAGTAAAATGTACATTGTTATGTTGTTATTTTGAATTCTATATTTTTTTGAGCAATATATAAGATAATGAAATTCAGAAATGTAGAATAAAAGTTTTTATCCATTTAAATCAGGTACTTTAAATTCCAGTTTTTGAATAATCATTTCATATTGATCCCCTACCAGCATTCAAAAACAAAAATTGCTTTCTTCTATGAAACTGAGAAATTTTTTAGTGCTCTTCTAAATTAATATTCTTGTAAGATTATAACTTCATTTCTCTTTGTAAGTTTTGAATTTAGTTTAGTTATATTAACGCCCCGTTGTGAAGCAACACTAGGGCTATTTTGGGATGGACTTCGTCATTTTGAACCACGGTCAAATAACGAGGGCGACACCTGAACTGGCAACCCCCTCTCCACACTGCACCACACCAGGGGGAGGACGTTTGGCCTGACAGATTAACGTTTAATACCCCTCACACAATGTTTCTTCGGTGGAATCAAGTCTCAAACCCCAAACCCTCCGTTTCCGAAGCCGAGATCTTAAGACCCGGCCGCCGCGGCTCTTTTGTAAGATTTGAATCCCCATATATGATAAGCACTCTCTTATAAAGCTCTAAGGCGCCTCTTAGGAAATGTAGACAAATAATCTATGATAAGTTAAGTCGGATTAAGTACTGTAGAGCCTTTTAGGAATGAAGAATTCTCCCTCTATAATAAGTAAATGGGATTAAGGTATCCGACTACGTTAAAAAACACTGGTCATCGACCATCACATGGGCGATTTTTTTATTGTCATTTCTTGTAGTTCAAACTTTCCTCTTTCCAAAACAATTCAACTTTTCTAGGAAAAGGAAGGCCTGACCTATCATCCAGGGTCACATTTTTTTTTTCAGGTAAAATTTGTCCTTCACATCATTTTTCTCAAAACTAGAATTTTCATAAAAATTCTCCACCGCTAACAGGATATTCCCTAAACTAATAGAGGTATATTCATAAAAAATTAAGCTCGTGTTTAAAATAATATGGGCAATGAAATGAACCAAAAATTTGATTGTTGGTGAAATATTTTTTCATTCATAGGTGTTTATACAAAAATAAAGTTGTGAATTTATGGAAAAAGAAATGCATATATATGTGTATTTTTGCCCATTTCATCTTTACATTTCAACCTTTTTCTTAGAATTTGGTTCGTTTCATTCATCATTGAATTCTCTAATTTGTGTTCAAATGAAAAATGGGATTGCTGTATTACAATTTTGTGTACGGTGTTAACCGTTTTGATTAAATTTCATTAAAATTTGCCACGAATTTTATTATAACTCAAACGATATTATGTTTTCACATAATTTTTTTGTATTTATAGCATTTTTTATTATAATTAAAAATAAATCTAAAAATAATAATTTTAAATAGTTTTTAAAAAATTCAATTATTTAAAAATTTCTTTCGAACGTAGTCGAATACCTTAAACAATGTCTTAGTTTTTGTTTTTGTCTTTTTCTCTTAGTTTTTGTTTGAGTTACATTAACGTCCCCTTTTAAAGCAACACTAGGGCTATAAAGAGATATATATCGTATTTTTTTACCGTGGTCAGATGAAGAGGACGACATCCAAGATGACACCCACCTTTCTAAACTTCCTCAGTAGGACTTCTTAGAAAATATACACTCACTATTCTTGAATTAAAAGTTGAACTAAGATTTGTAGGACATTTTTAAAAATGGAGATTTTGAACCTTCTTTCAATCTTCAAATTCCGAAACCACATGTTTTTATTGCTTTTAATTTAATTTCTCTATAAATTGATGTAATAAAAAATGAACTCCAGAGCATTTTATTATGAATTTCTGTAACAAAATTAGTGTCATTATCCAGCATATAAAAATCTGTATTCAAAAGTAATTTTTAAGCGAAATTTCTATATAGATATAATAATTAAAAACTAACCACACAAGCATTTTACTGTGAATTTCTATAATAAATTGGAGATCATTATCCAGAATACAAAAACCTATATTCAAAAGTAATTTTTGAACGAAATTTCTATATAAACTGATATAATAAAAAAAACTGAACTCACAACTATTTTATTGTGAATTTCTATAACAAAATTGAGGTCATTTTCCAGCATATAAAAATTTATATTCTAAAGCAATTTTTAAACAAAAGGTTAAGAAATCCCAAAACTTTTTAGAAACAATATACCTTCCCAAATACAAAGTTTGATATATGAGTTATTCAATTAGTACAGTAAATAATTCAATGGCACTGATATATAAATGTATTTGATAACATGAATAAAAACTCAAAAATAATATTTTGTAATTTATTTGATACTTTTTTCAAAAAATTTGAATAAGCTGAAGTATATTGCCGTCGTAAACCGAATCGAATTACAAACCAATCAAATATGCGAATTAAAGAAGATACATATTGCTTGAAATGGGAGAGGAAAATCATATTTGTTTGCTTTTGCATCATTTGTGTATCATTCTTTTCAAATACAATCTTTCTGCTGGCGAGGAGTATTTAAATAAGAAATAAATCAGGCTAAGATTAAAATTCAATCGAGCGTGTCAGAATAAATCAATTTTACACACAAAAAAAACTATGCAAACGTGCTTGGTACAGATAAATGATGAAAATAAATAAATGAAGATTTAGTTTACGAAACTACGCTTTATTAAACAAAAAGGAGATGGAAATTGCAAGCACGTTCCCTCAAAATAAATGATAATATCAAAGGATTCATTTGCAATAAGTCTTTCTCTTAAAGGCAATATATATCTTTGATCTTTACATGCCGAATGGTCTTCACTGCACAACACAAGTTGTCATATATTCGTTTGTACTTTTTTTGTACTTAATATTCTATACATTCATTTGTACGTAGAATTCGTATTCATGTGTGTGTACGTAGCGTTCGTATACATTAGTCTATACGTAACATTCTTATACATTCATTTATACGTAATATTTATATACATTCGTTTGTGCGTAGCATTCGTATACATTTGTTTGTACGTAGCATTGTAACATTCGTATACATTTGTTTGTACGTAACATAGAGTAAGTATTATAATCGCAAAAATAGAGATTTTAACAAATTCACGTTTTATATCTCCCATAGTTCGAAACTCCCATTTTTGCAAAATGCCCTTCAATCTGTCTGTATCAAAGATAAGACAAAATCGCTTTAAGTTAGACAGAGGAAATTTAATATATGATTTTTAGACTAAATTTATAGATTTTTTTATAGAATTTTGAGCCAAATATAGAGATAGGAAGTCTATCTGTCCGGTGTTTATACAATGATAACTAGAAAATATAAAGAGCAAGATTGATAAAATTCGTTTTGTTGATTCAACGTCTGTAGTGTAAACAATTACGAAATTTTGAGTTAACTCTGACAAAAAGTTGCCCATCTGTTGGACTATATTTTCAGAAACATTTAAATGCGATTACTCGAATATGAAATGACTTCAAAATAACAAATTTGGTGGGGAATATTTCGACAATAAATGTAGCTTTATGTCAAATTTGAGTTTCAATCGGTTTTGAAAAATGAGTCTAAAATATAAATCCGACTAAATACATCAAATTTGGCGCAGGATTTTGTGACAATTTTGTTTGCTTCAGTCGTTTGATGAAAAGAATTTTAAATTAAAGCAGTTCAAAAACCAATTCCATTTTCAAGTTCTATTAACGGTAAGCGAGGTATTAATCGAAATATAATTCACCAAGGATGATATGATAGATTCAGTAAGAATGCTAAATTCAAGCCAAAAGTCAATATTTAGTAACTTTTGTACGGCAATGTCAGATAAAGCGTTTTCTAGTATACAAGTCAATTAAAGAGTGGGTGAGAAAGTTTTAGGGAGACCACTCCCACTGAGTGAGGAGGGTTTTTTTCCGATTTTTAAAACGAACGATTTTCCGAATTGACATCACTTTAAGCGATTAAATTTTCAGAATTTTGATACTTTATTCCTTGAAAGACTACGAAATTAAATGAAGATTCTAGAATATCGCCTCTAAAATTTCTAATTGATGACAGCTACATTAAAATTCCTATATAACTTCAATGATATACTGCATAAATTTTCTGACTACAATGGTTCAACATTTTTATTTTAGTTTTGTTAAAATACATAAACTATTCTCTTAAAAGGAATTCAAAATTATTTCGCTTTTCAGCCCACTAAAAATCGAATTTCCTAGTCCAAATTCTTAAATTGAGTTCATTTTACCTGGTGTTCAGAAATAAACAAATAGTTTCTGCCACCATGTTTGCATATTAAATCCAATAACTTCAGGAAACAATGAAAGAATTCTAAATATTTTGAAGAGAATGGAATATTTGAGTTTTTAAAATGATTCGGGAGTTTAAAATCCTTTCCTTTTGAATTTTTAAGCGAAAGGTTGTTTGAAAAATGCAAAGAGGATTATGTGGTCAATAACTTTAAATGTAGCATTTTAAATTCTGCTAAACTTCGATAAAAAGAATTTGCATAGCTTTAAGGGAAAGAAGTTTCATGTTCCAAACGTTTTATGCTTCGTTTTACGGTTGATGTAGTTGTTGTTCTCCAGTCCAGAATATGGAAGTCATAAATTGTGAGAATATTTTGTTCCATTTTATTGGAAAAATGAAAAGAATTTTTAAGAAAGAAATAGCTTTAATCTAATTAAATTAGAGAAATCCACACGATACGTTGCATGATATTTTGAATGTCAGCGAAATCACATTTACAATGATATAAAATAAAATTCTGAAAACAGAGTCAAAAGAAGAAGAAAAAATATTTGATTTTCTGCTTTTTATTATTCTTCTAGAAGATGGCAATATGTAGATTCTTTCAAGCATTCGTTAAAAAATCGTTTGGAAGATTGGGCAAAATAAATTTAATCAAAACAATTTTTGATAAACTTTATAATACATTTACCAATAAGTACTGAAATATATTTTATCCCTTTTCAGGTCATTAATTAAATAATTAGATAATTTAACGTTCAATTTGATAAATAAATTGGCTGAAATATAAACTCTGAAATTACTTTAATAGATTATTATTTATTTATTGCCTCATATAATGGTTCTTTTAAGGATTCGTTTGAAAATTGCTCGGAAAATTTAGTAAAATAAATTTTATTTAAAAAAATTGAAATAAACCTTGCAATTTAAACAATATGTGGGATAACATTTTTGTTATCTACTTTCAAGTCCATAATAAAATAATTTAATATCTATTTTGATCAATAAATTGGCTGAAATATAAACTCTGAAAATATTAAAATAGATTATTATTATTTTTTTTTTTTTTTTGCCAAATTTATCCATTCTTTTCAGAACTCCTTAGAAAATTCTTCCGAACATTTAATAAAATAAATCTAATAAAAACAATTTTTAAAATAAACCTTTAATTAATCTATCAACAAATTGAGTAATACTTATGTTATCCACTTTCATGTCATTAATTTAATGATAAGATAATTTAAAATTTAATTTGATGAAAACAATTGGCCTAAATACAAGCTCTAAAAATACTAAAATACATAATTATTTATTTTTCTTCCAAATATAAAGGTTCTTTCAAGAATTTGTTAGAAAAGTGTTCTGATGATGTGGTGAAATAAATTTAGTAAAAGCTTTTTTTTAAATAAACCATATAATTTATTTACCAACAAGTAAGGTAATATTTTTGTTATCCACTTTCACAACATTAATTAAATAATTAGATAATTTAACATTTAACTTTCTCAATAAATTGATCGATATAAACTCTGAAAATATTAAAATAGATTATTATTCATTTTTCTGCGAAATATAAAGATTCTTTGAAGAATTCATTAGAAAATTCTTCTGAAGATGTGATAAATAAATTCAACAAAAACAATTTTTTAAATAAATCTTAAAATTAATTTACCAATAAATGATTTATTTTTGATATACCATTACAAATCATTAATAAAATAATTAAATAACTTAACATTTAATTTGATTAATAAATTGCCTGAAACAAGACCTCTGAAAATATTAACATAGATTATTGGTATTTTTTTTTTTTTTTTTTTGTTAAACATAACAGCTTTTCAAGAATTCGTGAGAAAATGGTTCGGCAGTTTTGATAAAAATAATTTAATTAAAAAAATTTCACCTAAACAATTCATTAATTTACCTGTAATTGGGGTATTTTTTATCTACTATAATCAAATAATTAGATAATTTAATATTTAATTTGAACAATAAATTGGTTGAAATATGAGCTCTAAAAATACTAACATGGATTATTATTAATTTTTTTGCTAAACATAACGGATCTTTCAAGAATTCGTTAGAAAATTGTTCGGCAGTTTGCATAAAAATAACTTAATTAAAAAGATTAATCAAAACAATTTATTAATTTACCTGTATGTGGAGTATTTTTTATCTACTTTCAATTCAATTAAATAATTAGATAATTTAAATTGATCAATATATTGGCTGAAATATAAGCCCTGAAAATACCAAAAAATTGTTATCGTTATGGGCACAAAAGTGAACAAATTTTTTTCAGTATTTTTAATCTACTTTCTAAATTTCCTGCATATCATAAAAAGAGTAGAAAATCCATTTCAAATTTTTATCTTTGTGAAATGAAGAGTTGTACTTAATAATAGTTAATAAAATGTCACAATGACAAAATGAAAACTTTTATTATTTATCAGTGAAAGGAAAACCTTTAATAAGCGTTCCATGCTCGTATGTTCCATTACCACTAAAAAAAGATAATGCGAAATATAAAAAATTATACATTTAAGAGTTAAGTAGCTAAATAGCTTTACAATGCTAGGTAGCTGACCTGGCATTAGTTTCAATTGTGTAACTTTTACTTGCTGTCAAATACATCAAATTTACAAATATTAGACCCTGTTGTTATTGGCAATAGCTAGGCCCGAACTCGCAATCTTATAGTTCGTAGCCAGATAACATGACCAAAAGACTAAAAGTGATCACTCAATCTTGAGGATGTTATCTGGCTCATAAAGCTTCCACTACGCAAATGAAGAGCTCCAAACGAGGGTATTTTGTTGAACAACTATTGGACGATACAGAGTTCAAGTGGAAGAATAGGAAATGAGAAGGCTGAATTTTGACAGCAATAAAATGCGAGGTTTTTTTTGAAAAGGGAGAACAGGTTTTTTGGATTACGGTGAATTAAGCTCCACCTTGGAGTAGCCGTGTTAGCTGACAACCCGTTAGTTTCTTGTGGTGTTATTTCTCTGAATTGATGGAAAACTCTTTTTAAGATAAACCTTCAACTTTCAACTGTTGTGTAAACATCATCCACTTCCAATTGGTGTTAATATCAAATATTTTAATCTAGAATAAAATAATTGTTCTTATGTAAATATATGGCGGTAAATAATTGAATTTTCTGAAATTCTACTCCCTTATTTGATCAATCAGGATCAAGACATTACACCATACAGCGAATTTCAATCAGCTAGTCAGAGCGTTTTTGAGATATCTTTGTCAGAAACAGACACACGGATATTGCCCAAAAATGTGTTTTTCGAACTTAGGGAAGTCTAAATAAGGAGATTCATTAAAATGTGGGATTCGAATTTTTTTTGAACGATTACTAAATTTTTTCTGTACTATGTATGCAAGAAAGTAAAAAAACAGAGGTAGAAATATTTTGTAGCAGAATTTTATGAAAAGACTGTAGAATTTTCTGCAGTAGAGTCATTAGAAGAAATGCTTTTTTTACAAAAAAAATCGTCTACCTAATTTTGAGCAATAAAGCAAGGAATTCTCCATCGTCACAATTCTAACTCAAGAAGTGAAACAGAGCTATCTCTCTCTCAAAGTAAAACAATGCAGTTTTAATTTAAAAACCGACCCAAAGAGAAGTAGTATTCTATTTCATAAATCTCTAAAATAACCTCGAACGATTACTAAATTTTCTCTGTACTACGTCTGCAAGAAGGTAAAAAAAGATTTTCAGTAAGGTGTCATGAGGACCAATGCTTTTTTTTTCTCCAAAGACTGGTATACCATTTATAATTTTTAATCTTGAGGAATGAAACAAGGATTTCTTTATAGTCACACGTCACAATTCTAACTCAAAATCTATTCTGTTTTATTAAATTCCTTAAATAATCTTGCTACAAGAAGAAAGATTTAAGCCTTCTGTTTAAAAATTTTCTTTATGCTGCTAACATTCCTCCAATTCCATCAACTTTGTGTCTACAAGAACGCGCGTCATTCCCTCAGGGGTGAGAAAAATCCACCAAGGGACACGACAGGTAATTTAATTCGTCGTAAATTAAATTTCAAGAAGTGAAACCGAGCTATCTCTCTCTCTCTCTCTCAAAGTAAAACATTGCAGTTTTAATTCAAAACGGACGAAAACAGAAGAATTCTGTTTTATAAATCTCTAAAATAACCTCGCCTCACGGAAGAAAGATTTATGCTTTCTGTCCTAAAAGTTTTCCTCTTCTGAATAACAGGGAATTCCTCTATCCCAGACCTTGTCAACAAGGATACGTGTCTCCTGCCTCCTTCTGAAGAAATACCGAACGCAGGAGCGGCCAGAGGTATGTCCCAAATGAAATTTCCAGCGAAATGAAAGACATCCTATATATTACATGGGGGGGGGGAGAAAAACGTGACAACTTTATGCTTCTCCACCCCCCACCCACCCCTATTGCCATTTCTTCAGTGGCAAGAAGAAGAAAGCAGAATTAATAGCACTTTTTTTTCTGGCTGGAAGGATTTATTTTCTTGTTGTCCTCATAAGGTTTCGGCAGATGTTTTATTGACTTGGAGTTTTTATTGCCATAGTATGAAATCGATCTGTAGTTTTCGGCATTAAATTGCCACCGATCTCCAGACGATCTTATTTTTTTTTTATTTATTCCTTTTTTTATTATTATTTATTATTTTAAGTAGACCACGAAATTGAAATAGTCGGAAACTTTTCTCTTTATTTCTTGTCATTAGATGTTTATTGTCGATAGTCATGGAATGGTATTTAATATCGAACTATTTTGGAGTTCTCCGTTTCTGTTTTTATGTAATAATGAAACTTTTGAAACTAATATTGAATCTGGACAATATATCTTTGTTCGTAAGACGCCATTCCCCAAAAAATAAATAATAAGCAAATGAAATAAAAAAATCTGCGTTCACTTGAAAGTTTTGGAAAAAAAAAACTTTTACTTTTTAGCCTTCTTTATTGAAGTTTTGAGTTTATATCTTTTTAAGAGGATCGCTTTGTTCCCAGATATCATATATTAATTTACTAGAGCAATTTCGGAAGACATGACTTGCTTCCTTCATTCTTTCAAGCCTACCATAGAAAATTAGACTTATTTAACACATTGACAGTCGCCGACCTAAGAGACATTTAAAGCCTGATCGCCGGCAACGTATCGACCACTTAAATCCCAAACGCCGGCCATATTCGCTTGTTTCTAATCACTGAAGAGCAAAAAAAAAAAAAAAAGAAATTAAAACATTATATATTTTGTAACATTTTTATTTGCATATTCGTCATATACATTTTAACGGTAATTAAAAATAGAAACAAAATAGAAATTTTTAATTTATAATTATAGAAACAAATATAATTTCTACAGCAGCAGGATCAGAAACCCGCGTTTTCCCGGGGCCGGCTGTCAGTGTGTTCAATTATGGAAAACGAGACACAATTTTAACTCGTCTGAGGATCAGTCGCACTGGATTCATAACTAGATATCTATTATCAAATAATCAATTGCCAAAATGGTCACATTGTAACTGTAGAGCAAAAGATTATCGTATCTTTATTGAATATACATAATTTAATGCCCAGCATTTGTTTCACCTAAAAACAACAGCAATGCCATTATTGCTTGTGAGAGACCTACATGAGAACATTTTTGTGTTTTTAAAATCTATAGGTTTTTATTCCCTAATTTGAATTTACTATTATGGTTTCATCATGACTTTTTGTAATTTATCATCATTTTACCTATGGTTATTTTTGCATCATTTTTATAGTAACTTCTTTTATTAAACTTTGATTGGAAATAAACTTCTTTGGCTCAGTATAACCTTCATATTGGTTCTTATGTCATAAAACCTCAAACCAAACCAATCGGAAGAATTCAATTGCTATAGAGAGTGATACTACAAACTCATAGTACAAACATACAAGTATATGTTAAAACAAACTATGAGGTACTAACTCATAGTACAACTCATTCTCATTGTACAAATTGTACAGATTGATGCAGGATATATTAATAATAATTTATTGCATAGGAATATAGGGGGCGAAGTTACGCTGTGAGGTTCAAACACAGGAAATGAGACATTAAGAAAAGAAGAGAAGGGAGTAAATGGATAGAGAAAAAATGGAGAATTTGGGCTCTGTTGGATTAGGCATAGTGAAAGTGTTCTTTGACTGCCAGATCTCCTGATTTATACAACTTCAATTTTTTATAGGGTTGTCTAAAGAGTTTTTATATAATTCCAATTGACTCATACGTATGATGATCGCCGTGTTCGGCTAATGCATGTGTACATGAAATACCCGAGTTTTTTCAACGTGTCCGAGAATTGTTTCTCTAAATCTATCGAGCAGGTATTACATTGTACTTGGATGAACCATTTTTGTAAATGTTTCACTTGTCAACAAATCTGTCTATAAATACTTTGTCTTCCTTATTATCTCTAACTTCTTGCATCTGTGTCTCTCTTTGGTCACTTGTAGTCATACAAGCCATTGTAATAAATTATTGTCACAATGCCCTGCATGAATCTTAAAGCTAGTAAAATGATTCTGAATTCCACTTGCATTTAAAATCCTTACATGTGCCTATCGAATATGTATTTGTAGCTGTGAAACAGAAGCATTAGTGACTTCACAGTATCGAGAATGAAATTGACTGCCATACATGTTGAGAACAGAAGTAACATATCTTCATCGTTCTTTCATGGTTGAAGTCAATAAATCTCTAATTTTGGATTCTCAAATACATATCTTGCATTTGTGCCCAGATTTTGTCGCTTGTAGCCACACATTTCAATGTAATAAATTATTGTAGCAATGCCCTGCATCAATCCTTAAAGCTAGTACCATGGATCCGAATTTATCTGATATGTAAAATTCATGCATGTGTCTATCGAACATGTATTAGTAGCTGGAAACAGAAGCATTAGTGTTTAGCACAGTATCGAGAATAAAATTGACTGCCTTAAATGTTGAGAACAGAAGTAACATATCTTCATCGTTTTGTCATCGGTAGAAATCACTAAATGTCATGTATATATATATATATATATATATATATATATATATACAGAGTTGTGATTATTTCAAACTGGTTAATGATCTAAATTAATTAGAACAAATGATAACTAAATAATAATATTCTCACATGATAACTTAAAATCTGCGATCGTAAATTTTATTTTATTTTTTTATCATATTATTTCGTTATTACTTTCTGTACACCAATAATCTTCAAAGTATTTCCACACTCAAATTTTATCCTGAGGCTTGAGAATTTCATCTTTCATTACAGAATACGCAAAAAAAATTGAGGAAGATCAATCTCGTTGGTAAAGTATATAATTTTCTGGATTTCTTTAAAATATGATATTGTATCTAAGTGATTGACTAAACAAATAAACGAAATGCCAGCTAACTCTAAAAATTATGTTTTATCTAAGAGCACGAACACAAACACTTACTCACAACTTAATATTAATTTCACAAAACTATAACGCGCACACACAGGCAGTGAAAATTATAGCATGCTATATTGTTGACGGCTGGAAGTTGACTGCCAGAGTTATGATTGGTGCCGCAAGAGGGCAAGATATATATAGTACTTTTTTCATTTCATTTTCACTCAGGTACACTCCAAATTATCTTTTTGTCCTATCTCCGCCTTTTAGCTCCTCGTATTCAAAGACTAGTTTTGATTTTTCTAAATTTTCAGGATAAGAATAGTTTGATAACATTATAATATTTTACGGTACATCTAAATGTAAATATTCTAAGAATGCACTGTATATGCATGCAAGGAATTTATTGATTTATTTAAAGTATTCACTCTCTTGATAATATTTCAGTAATTTTTGAATAATTTAGAAATGCATCAGAGAAGAAAGGGTCTTTTCGTTGATTGATATTTCATTTAAATTAAACTTAAAGCAAAATTCAACAAAGATTATGATTTCTTCAAATCAAGCCCTTATTTATTGTAAATTGAGCTTTTTATTAATTTAACATTTTAAAGTAATTTTACATAATGAATTGAGACCCAAAAGGAAAATAATTACGTTTCAATAAAAGAAATGTCATAAATACAATGATTTTTTGTGTTTTGAAGGAGAAAGTAAGCAATGTGAGGCATTAACAGATGAAAATTAAGAATGGAATTTTTAATTTCTCATAAATAAACAATGATAGACACATGATTTTTCTTCTACCATTTTTTTATTTGTTTAATTTTATGGATAATTTTATTTAATTTGAATTTTTTAAACCCAATTTGACTTATTTGACTAAATTAGATAGGATTTGATTTTGCATTTATCTTCTGAGTGTGATAGAACTCTGAATTATTGTATAGTTCCTGATTTCTTACATACCATTTTATTATCTGCAGAACTCAATTACTTGTTTCCCACTTAATTTTAATTAAATTTTGATTTAAAATCAGAGGCGCCATCTAGTTTTTGGATTTGATCAAAAATTCAATACAAAAGTCATAAAATACTTTACAAAATACATCACAGATTTAAAATATAAAAATTCAAAATAAAATCACTTAAAAAAATGGAGGGCGTCTCTTTCAGGAAATAAATGGATGGCATCTCTGAGCCAAACATTATCGAGTGCTAATCCATCTTGTAAAAGCAAGTTTCCCCTGCTAATGGTAATCGTCTCCACGCAAAACCTTCATTATCCACGTCGTTAATGAAGGCTCAATAGATTCCGGTCAGGCGTGGTAACTCGTACGTGCGATTTCACCATCAAACAGTTTGGAGATTAAAACTCGTTCGGGGAAAATTTATGCTCGGAGTATCAGTTCATTCTAATGCTCCTCATTTTAATGAAATTACTGTAATGAGCAGAATTTAATGGTTTCCATTATTTATTTGATTCTCTCAGGAAACATACATCACAGTGTTTTTAATTATTGCATATAATTCACTCAAGGCATATCTATGATTGTTCACAATATTATTATTTACAATAGGTTAATTGAATTTAGATCATATCCATAATAATTAGAACTAGCGAAAGGGATATCCCCAAAACTTTTTCACATTTTCTCTAATAAATTCGTGGCCTGATGGTAAGGTCTCGGCTTCGAAACAAGAGGGTTGCAGGTTCGAGGCCCAATTCCACCGAAGAACCGTCGTGTAAGGGGGTCTCATGCACGTTAAATCTTTCAGGTCACACTTCCTCCCCCTGGTGTGGTTTGGTGTGGAGAGGAGGGTTCCAGTTTAGATGTCGTCCTCTTCTTCTGATCGCGGTTCAAAATGAAGAGGTCCGTCCCAAAATAGCCCTAGTGCTGCTTTACAACGGGAAGCTAAAATAACAAAACTAAAATTAATAAATTTGTCATGCCGGAGTCCTATCATAAGGGTAGCACGTCTACCCCGTGATCTGGGCGTTCCCGGGTTCGAGTCCCTGTTAGAGCAGAGCTGTTTTTTTAGGGGGTTCTATCTATGAGGTGTGTGAAAGTACCCCCACGACCTCCTGTAAAGAAGGGTTGTGCAAGCGAACTTGAAGTGTGCAATAGCTAAGTCGCACTTTTGTCCCTAGATGGATTCTAGGTTTCGAGGCTCTTGTCAGGCGACTATTTTTATTTTATTTTATTTTTTAATTTTATTTATTTATTTATTTATTTTCCTTTCGACACGCGAGGACTCTAAGTTTCGAGACCTGATCGTCATATAAGCGGATTTGGTACATGTTAAATCGTTCGGTGCCAAATGTTTTATCGCTAGTGTCATGGAAATGTCTGGAAAGGAGGTTGCCAGCTCAGAGGTCATCCTCGTTATCTGAAAGCGGCTCAGAATTAATAGGACCGTCCCAGAATAGCTCTGATGTTGCTTGAAAACACGATTTTAATATGTCTAAACATCAAATCTTGATAGCAAGGTGGGATACAGGCAGTATATACAATGTGCAATATTTTGATACAGACAATCAAAATTTGAAATATATAATTTTTATATTTTAATAATTTATATAATTTATGTAGTTATATAGTTTATTGTATAATTTTAATACATATTTTTTAATTAATTATTATCTTTTTATAATTTTTTAAATTTATCACCATTTTTTATTGAACAACTGAAGTATCCCAATTCATTTTATTCGGATAAATCGATCTTATTATTTTTGAATCAGCCTCGTTATATTGCATTTGGTTTTGATTAAACATCGATACAATGCAATACTAAAAAATAAAAGGACAAAGTTATTTATTTTAAAAAATCAAAGATATCATTTATCATATATACTTTTACAATACATCACTGAATGCTAATTTATCTGGTGAAATCGAATTCCTTCAACTAATGGCTCTCATTCTCCACGCAAAATCTTCATTATCTTCAGAGTGAGTGAAATTTCAATGGATTCTGGTTAGGCTTAGCTTCTCGTACGTGATATATCACCATCAAGATGTTCTACAATTGAAAACTCGTTTTAGAGCAAATTTATATTCAATACAATGTTTACAAGAGCCTAATTTTAACGAAATTACTGTAACGAGCGATTTATTTAATGATTTTCTTTAAATATTTTGCTTTTTTGGGGGTATTTATGTTTGGAAAATTGTTTAAATTTAAGTAACATGTACAAGAATTATCTAAAATACTTATTCGTAATATTATCAAATTAGTTTTATTTATATTATATGACATTATAGTTAAAAAAAATCATAAAATACAAAGGAAATTTATTAACCTCAAGTTATTGAATTCTAATCTATCTTACAGAAACAAATTCCTTTTTCTAATGATAACTGTAATCCACGCAAAACAGCCATTTCCTTTTCAGTAGATTCTTGTTAGGCCTAATGCTTAGTACAACCAATGAAATTTTGTAATTAAGAAGTTACATGCTTAAAATTCGTTTAGAGAAAACTTTTGCAAAAGATATCAATTATTTAATGTTTCTAGTTTAAATGAAGTTTCTGTAATAGTAGCGATATTTAATGATTTAAATCCATCAATCTTTTCTTGGGATATGCATTTGCAAAACTCAAGGATTCTGAGCAATGCAAAAGACATATCCGACATATTGATTAAATGTATCACGAAAGTAATTTAATTTAGATTAAATTCAAGTATATTACAGAAATCGTAGGAAATGTTATCATTGTAACAAGTTGCATTTTTAGAGTGTCTATAAATTATTTTCCAACAAATTTGAATCATTTGAAACAAAATTTAATTGGGAAGTAGTTTTATGAAATATGAGAAAGTTATTAAATTGATACCTATCAATCTGGTTCAAATAACTTTATTTATTTTTCATCTTTAAATTCTCATTTACAAATTATACGAAGAGGAAGTATTTTAAAAATTTCGAAATCGAGATTCTAACAGATTTTTATTTTTCAGAACTCTCTGAATGCTAAATAACATTTTTGTTACTATATCTGTCAATCGGTCAATCTGTTAACTTAATGACTTAAAAAACTTTGACTTATACATGAAATTTAAATCCAATTTGCCAATTTCTATCAAATTTAAAACGAAATTCATTCAAAGGAAGTTTTTCCAACCGGTTGTTTGTGTAGAAAAGAATAAACAACGTCTGTAAAGCTACAAAAACAAGCTAGATAGATGAAATTTTGAACACAAGATCAATATATAAAATGCAAATTCTTGTAAAAATTTGTACCAAGTACATCAAAGATTTGGCTGTCTCTTTGTTTCTTCCCTATCTTGTAAACGTAACAATTCATAAACGGGATTTAAATCATTGAAATTCGGTATTTTAGCTTGTGAATGCAACTGTAGTTCTCTGTCAAATTTTGGTTTCCTTTGGCGCTCAAAATGGCATTAAAAATACTTATTCATGAGCCAAATTCAGTAAAAATTCTAAATTCACGCTAAAATTCTATATTTCTTAATTATCATTCACCATTACTGAGCAAGCTAATCTCGGCATTGACATTAGTTGCCTAATTTTATGTGGGCAATAGGAGATACAACCTTCTTTGGAGAGTATGTGGGATAGTTTCTGAAAGACTACTTAAGATGGTCATGAACTTTAATAGAAAAACTTGCTTCTCTACTCAAAAAAACTAGACAATGCAGTAAAAATGCGATATTCATTCTTTCGCTATGGGAAACGTAATTCAAAGATGATTCAGGCATGCATTTAACCAACAACGGAGCAATCAATCACAATCGCAGGAGACTTGGCGTGATTTCCTAGATGAAACATTCCTAGATCATCATCGGATTGATAGACGGACTATTTTATAACCTATAAGCTCTACAAATATAACGCCATTAGAATGCTTTTCAGGGAAACGTGAAGAATCAATTTTATATCGCTAAGTTTCAGAGGGTTGAAGAATTATAAAATCGAATCATCACAGAAACAGTTACTGTGATTCCTCAAATGCTTGGCAAAGTCCGTTGAAAGCTGGGAACAATGATTACCACTCTTTGAGAAATTAATAAAGTCCGTGTTAAAATGAATTAAAGGAAAAATTACTATTATTATTCTTATTAAATAATTTGATAAGGTTTTTTTCACTATCTCTCATTCTGAATTATTTATAACAAATCTTTATGAAGTGGATAATTTATGGACAATTTCTATATTCGTCATTTCCAAATGAATCGAATTTAAGGTAGAAGGTTAAGATAATTCCTGTAGGAAAATTACCTATCGCATTGTTTCTCATGACACGACCTTAGGAAAATTTCTGTAGATCTTCACCTATCCTTGTCTACCACTCTTATAGAAATCAATAATGTTCGTTTTAATTAGAATTAAAGTAATAATAATAATAATTACTGTAATTAATTAAGTTTTTTTTCACTATCTCTTATTCAGAATTAATTCAGAAATCTCGATTGAATTCGTAAATGGTTCATTCAACTCAAAAAGGGGTGAAATTTTCATTTTGCTTTTACTTCCTCAATATTGAAGATAGAGCGATAATGTCACATTAAGAGGAACAGCTTTTGTGTTTGAAGTTTTTTAATAACTGTTTCATCTTAGAAATTAAAGGTTAAAAATAATCTTCGGGCCCTAATTTTGTATGAAATATTAACTTAGGTTTCAAAAAAAGGTACCAATCTTAGCCTCCCTCTTTCAGCGAGAAATTTTTTAATGTGATTTCAGCATTCATATTCAAAATCAATTTAATCTTATATCTAAATAATTCAACATATAGTTATTCAAGAATAACAATAACAGAATGAACAGATTAAATTTAATCAAATTTAAATGCAGATTGAATTTAATCTACTAAATAAATTGAATTTAAATGAACATCACGCGCTGGTCATTCCTTTAATTCTCTTTACTGATTACTATTCCATTTTATAAAAGCGAGTTCCAGCCTTTAATAGTAATCATTCTCCACGCAAAACTTACATTACATCGCGAAGGAAGGTTCAATAGATTTTACTTAAGCTAAATAATTGTACTATCTTTTCTATGCGGTTTCATTATCAAAATGTTCCTCGAAATTGATTTTATGGAGACTTATACTCGAGATATTCGTTAAACCTGTTTCTTTTTAATTAAATTACTGTAATTATCTATATTTAATAATTGTATTATGTCTCTTGGAGCGGATACATACAGAAAATTATGCTTGATTTATGTGACTCACATATAATACATTTCAGGTATTTACTCGCAATATTATTGTATTAGTTTTATTTGATTTATTATTTCGTAACTATTTTAAGGCCAACGCTAAGCAAGGCATTCTTTTGTACAACATCTTTATTCAAAATTATACGAGATAGTTTTAGAGATAACTCACTCTAGATTTTGAGATATCTTCATGAAACGCATGTCTTTATTATTTTTAACTATGTTAGGTGGTGTTGACACGGAATAGAACTCGGGACCTTTAGGTCGGAAGCCTCGTAACATAACCACTAGACAAAAGCAATTGCTCTTGTCCCGTAGATGTTATCTCATTTATGAACTTACCAAAACAATAGTAATCTTACTCGTCCGGTCTAAGGAAGATGTGTGTTTGGTTGTTTGAATGCAAGTTAACTGGTAACTATGAAGCGAAGAAGACTAGATGATTAAAATTCTGTGCTCAGTTTTAATATCTAAAGTGCAAATACCTATCAAATGTTGAGTTAAACATAATAATAGGTTGAAAAATGTTCAGAGGCATGTAAATGCCCTAGCTCAGAAACGTGGTGGCTTAAATATATCTATTTTAGTATGGGACTATGTGATACAATTTTTCTTGTTTTAAATTTTGGTTTGAATCGATTAAAAGAGCATATATAAAGCACAAATTCGAATTTCGGATGCTGTTAACTGCATGCCAATGATTAATCTCCAAAACTCTCGCCAAGCATTGACTCGATAGATTGAACAAAAATGCTAAATTCAAGCCAAAGGTAAATATTTCTCAACTATTATACACCAAAGTGTAATAAGGTGTTGTCTGGGATATCACCTTTATTAGAAAATGTGCGAGAAAATTTTGGGGACATTAGAAAATGTGCGCGAAAGTTTGAAATAAAGTTTTGGGACAGAGGCGATAACGTTTTTATTAGGGAATATGCGAGAAAGTTCATCTGCCTTCGGATTATTTATTTATTAGAAAATGTTCATTGACTAAAGGATATGTCATATTACTGACTTTCCGAATCAACTGAATACACACGGATTTAACAAATACTGAATGAATGGACCACCGCAATAGCAACACGTGCGAGAACTAAGGTTGAGCTTTAAGCGACATCACCGACAACGGTACAACCCTTCACTAAGGAAGTAAGCCAAGTTATCGATGGGAATAGCCAAACCTCCACCTTTTCATGTATCCTTCAAGAGATCCATCTTTATTTCGAGGTGCATCATTGGAGGGAGGACTTCTTCTTCTTGCGTACAGCCGACCACCCTGCCACCACTGAACGTAGCAGTATCGACAGGATTTGTTGTGATCGACTGCTGAATAAGTATTATCCAGCCTTACATGGGCCGAACAGTCAAACTAACATTCCTTTCGGGGTAGTAAATTGTTATCTTTCTTCCCACCTACACACTCTCAAACAGAAGGAAGGAAACTATCCATCTTTAACATCATATCCTTCAGGGTTTTGAGATGACCTGGTACCACCAATACTGTACTTAAATCATTATTGACAATCTTCAGTCTTTTCCTTGACATGGAGATCTCCATACATTCCATTAAATGGTGGTAAACCGTACCCATTTCTCCACAAATGCATTTATTTTCATGCTTTCTTCCAAATCTTTGGAAATATGCAGGAAATCTCCCATGTCGAGATATTATCTGGATTCCTTGGAGGGAGGACTAAAGGATAAGGAGAAATATCATTTTATGTGTATTTTATGACATTATTGCCGTTGTTATAGGTTTGATATAAGAAAATTTGTATTTAAAATGCGTGGCAAGTTGAAATATTCAAAATCCTTAATCCCAACTCTTCTTAATTAAATTAAATTGACTTTAAGACGACTTTCTTATGCTAATTTCTAATTTCTGTACTTTTCTCGTTTTCCTCATTCTTAACACCTATCCCCATCCAAATATTTTTACTTTCTTGAATGAAATCGTTTTTTTCCATCTCATTTAATTAGAAAGTTTTATCTCCACATCTCTTAATCTTTGCAATTTTTACTTTAACTATTTAGAATTTCAACTGCTATATTTTCTTAACTTCAACCATATGTTTGGCGCAGCATGGCCATATATGGTTCTTGTGTCACAAACTCATGACTAACATTCTCAACACCTGAAACGTCCCACGACTCAGAAACCATTTCGTAGAGTTGATTATGATGCGATAAAAACAAAAGTGGAATGCTGAGTCACGGTTGAAGATTCCTCCACTGGAATATCGGAAGATACTGCGCAAGGTATAACGGAAAAACAATATTGGGATGACACTATGACAGACGTTTTTATAGATTAAAGGAAAGAAAAATTGTCTCAGTTGTTTAATGTCTGGTGTGTCTGGGATTTTATTATCTCCACAGCTTTTTAGATACGTGGTCTGAAGTTTTATTTCATCTGACATAATTTAGTTTTTCTGGTTTCCATGCCAACTTATAGAAAAATGAATAATGTACGCATTTACTGTTCACGCCATTCTTTGGCAAGATATGCTTAGAGCAACTGTAACCTACTTCGACTCATTGATCAGTGCAGTTATATATATATATATATATATATATATATATATACCACTATGATGGGGAAAATCTTTTTTTTCATGGGACCAAACTTTAGAAATGTTATCCATGATTTGTGGCGATTATTCCGCCATAGCCGAAGAAGCTTTAAAAATGTTATTAAAATTTCCTACATCTTTTTTTTTGATTGAAATCTGATTTTTAGTACTGATCAACGCAAAAATGAACAAAAAAGAGCGAGACTGTTAAATGTAGAAGGCGATATGAGAGCAGTTATTGTCATTTTTACGACCAAATATCAATGACATTATCGAAAAACACCAAGCTCAAATTTCTCAATAAAAGTATTCTTATTATAACCTTGTAATGAATCCCTTAATAAACGTACTATCTTTTATTTGTAGTATATACTATATTCTTTTATTTATATTCAAAATTATTATCATAAACTATTTTACACGGTGTATTATTAGTAAATAAACAACTTTTGGACTTATCTTTTTCTATGTGCGCCGTCAAATTTTGTTAATCGTTAAAAGAGTACCGTAACAACAACAACAACAAAATTGAGAATCACTGTCCTAAATTATTGGCAATTAAAACATTGAAACGAATTTTACAAGCATAACGTCACTGCTATACATATATAATCCTTTTTTAATGTTAAATGTGAATAATTTAAGCATGAGAGATAGAACTTAATGTTTGATATTCAAAATACTTAAAAGATAAATGATTATGGAAGAACAAGGAAATTTGGCGACAAAATCTCGACTCCGTTATTGAAGGTTCTAAATTTGATATCATAGTAAAGTTATCATATATAAGTGCAATCTAGAGAGCCGAGTTTAATTTATGCTGTCCAACGTTCAGAACGCAGCAATGCAAAATAAAAATACAAATAAGATTTAGACGGCAAGACATAAAAAACTCGCAAAGAATAAAAAACGCAAAGACATAACTCAAGAATATAAGCTGCAGAGCATAAAGCATTTAACAACAATAATCTACATAAACACTATGAAGGAATAATTATATAAATGAAGCATGAGTTAATACAAGACTGCAAACAATCTAGAGCATATACTCATTTTCCTAGCCTAATAGTCCTAGTCAGAAATCTGCTTCTGAGGTCACTAACTTATTTTCAGATTAGTAATAATTAGAACATGCCTAACTATAGGACCATTAAAATTGCTTATGTGTTTTTTTAATTATTAATTAGCTGGTTGCGTTGCTGCAGCTGAAGAAATAATCTTAGAAATATCGTTTGGAATTTGAATAGTTAATCTTGTTTAGTTAAGAAGGATATTTATTTTCTTGTCGGCAATGAATACATTAATTGAAGTTGAAGGATACATAAAGGAGAAGCCTAAATAGCATTTATTCTATTTTTATTATTCCATTCTAAAAACAAATATTTATTTTTATATATTAGATTTGTGCATTGTTTTAGAATGGTAAAGCTTGGTGTTCTCTCAGAATAGCAATGGAAGAAATTATTTATTGCATCTCGTGATTCGTTTCATATTTGTTCAGTATTATCAAGTTTAATGTTAAAAAATGTGATAAAAATAGTTTTCTTTCAAATGGATTAAACATAGGGAATATATTTTACCATAAAATCTTTAATATAGATAAAACGTTAATTTTTTGAAAACTAAGACGGCACAAATTTATTTGTAATCTTATAATTTCGGAAGTTACTTCAAACAACGAAATAATTTTATAAAATGTTTAGTTAAAATTTCAAACCAATAGGATTGGTTTCCCTAAAACTTTCTCGCACACTCTTAATAAAGCTATTACCTCAGAGAAAGACTTACATTGCATTTGCGTACAATAGCTGCGAAATATTAATCTCTAGCTTGAGTTGAGCATCTTGACTGAATCTGCTGTGTCTCCTTGGCGTGTTATTTGGTGGTTAATCCTTGGTTAGTAAATGCAGCAAATGGATCTGAAAATATTTTATATACTTTAGATTATTGTATTATGCCTATAACCTTCGCGTAACTTCTAACAATATGTTGTCGAAGTTTTATCGGAATCGTATGAGCGAGACTGTGGCGTATAAGAGACATACAAACAAACATTCATTTTTATTTATATAGATGCAATATTAAGATTATTTATATAGATATAATATTAAGATATATACCAATAATTTTAATTGGTATGTATCTTATCTCACAATAATAACTAATAATTTTACCTAATATTTTATTCATACCTAATAATTTTATTGGATAAAAATTTAATAAGGTTTGAGAAAAACTGATTATGATTAAAGTATTTAATAAAACGAATATGATTGCTTGCATTTATACTAAAGAGAAAGTATAAAAGGAAGTTTGACTATATTAGAATTTAATTATACTTTTTTACATTAAGAAAAAAGTTGCCATTTAGGAAACATTTGAATCCTATAATAATAAAATTTAAAAGAAAAATCCCGAACCAAATAAAAGTTTAAACAAAAATTAAAAGTGTCTGGAAAATCTCCACTACTAAGTGCCAAAGCGGAATTAATTTTCTTCCTCTGCTTTCTTGAGCGAAAGTGAAAGCGAGTCATTAACTAGGTAAAAAGTGTCGCAATTGCTTTATAATTGGGTGGTAATTGCACATTGTATTCTTCCTTGTCCAAGGATGAGTAATATTTCCGTCGTATTGTGCGAGTTGTAAAGAAAATTAATAATTTTTCGGAACGATAAAGAAAAAGCAAATGATTAGTTCAAGTAAAATTTCAATTACTGTTGTTTTTTAATTGTTCATTATATCAGGTTGGCGTAAAATAATTATCAGCTTTATTTTTCTTAAGTTGGTATTTTTTCTTTTCATGAAATAAAGTAATAATTGCGAAACAATGAATGGAAATTGATTGATAGTATTTTTCCGTTTTGTTCTGGAATAATAAGTGATTTTATTATCCCGCATTCAAAGAATTTCTAGTTCTTGTTGGCTATGGAAATTTGTCTGGGGAGTGTGGAGTATAAAAAGCTCAAAACGTTCGTTATGAATTATAAAGCTTTGAACAACCAGAAAAGTACATAAAGACAGTTCATGCAAAAATAAAATTTATATTAACTAATTAAACAATATTAACCATTAAACAACATTCCAGAGATAGAGTCCATTAAATTACAGATTTTTACCATCGAAATATCTTGAAGAATTTACAATTATCGGTTTCTTAATATAGATATAGTCGAAATTCGTATATTTAAGGTTTATCACACGGCAAAATATTATTGGCACTTTCCGTCAACTATTTTCCATTTTTACCCTCAGAGCCGGTCAAGCAAATTTCAAAATCGACAACTTTTCTTAACCAGCTAGAAAATGCCGACGATAGTGATGAAAATATTGTCCGCAAACGAAAATCAACCAATCATGTAAAAATTTGAAGTGACGTCATTTTCGCTGTCGTTTGCAGACGGAAAGGGACGACGATACTTTGCCATGTGATAAGGCCTTTAGTGGTATATTAATAAGCCAGTAATAGTCACTAGACACTAGTGATCACTTTTGTCGAATGGTTATGTTAAGCAACTACGAACCAAAAGGCTCCAATTTTATTCCCACTCAATCCAATCCGTTACACTGGTGTCCTCAAACGATGAACCTTCAAAAAGCTGTCATGGCTGCATTTACCCGCAGCAAACGCAACCAAAGCAAAGTCATCAGACTCACTTGACGCAGCAGAAGTCTCATTAGCTCAACAAATAACGCCTGGCTATAAAAAACGTTCGTCCCTCCCCAGACTCTCTGGTGGAGGAGTATTGTTGTGGTTTTTTAATAAGCCAGTAACAGACACTAGTGATCACTTTTGTCTAATGGTTATGTTACGAGGCGGCGAACCAAAAGGTTCGAAGTTCGACTCCCACTCCAATCCGCTACATATATGTATTGGCATCTTCATTTTTGACGCCAAGGATGCCAAACTCATTGCCAAGCTTGTCGACGAGGCCAAAATTATAGACTTGATAACCATTAAGTATTAATTAAAATATTTATTTATTTTTAATATTTTTCTTTTTAATGATGACACTAGCAATGCATGAAGGCAATATTAGAATCGAAACATTATTACCAAAAAGAGTTGAATCAAAAACTGCTTCATTGCATTACTATTCCAGTGACTTATATTTATCATTTAAGATATTTTGCGAAAATGCCATAAATGATTATTTGATGATGATACCTATACTTTATTTGTGGACGTATTTAAGGATATGCATGATTGATCGTTACAATAGATAAACATGATTCTTTAAGGATTTGAGGAATCACATGTTGTTTCATCAACTTTACTTCTTCCATACAATTCATATTAGATTTAAGGTATCCGACTACGTTCGATAGAAAAATATTGAAAAATTGCATTGAAAAAATTGTTTATGATTTTTAATGTATTGTCAATAATAAACAGTATAAAAACTAAAGAAAATATTTGGAAATATAATATGTTTTGAAAAATAGGAAAATGTGTTGTACATTTTAATGAAATTGAACCAAAACGGTTAACACTCTATACAAAATGGTAATGCAGCAATCCTAGGTTTTGCTTAGTGCACGAGTTATAGAATATAAAGATGAATGAAATGAACCCAAATCTAAGAAAAAAGTTGAGATGCAAAGACGTGATTGGTAGAAATATACGTATATCATTTTTTCTATAAATTCACATCTTAATTTTTATAAAAACACCTATAAATGAAAAAAATATTTCACCCACAATCAAACTTTTGCTTCATTTCAATACCCATATCTAATACTATAATACGAGGAATGGTTGCCAAGTCGAAAATCGCCCCAGAATTAATAAACTCCGGTAAACTTGGGGGTCTGGGGTTTTCGGCCACGAGGAATCGATTGGCGCCGGTTTTGAAGCGCTACGGTCAAGCAGTTCGGAGTTACAGATAGGATATTTTCAAACTTTATTAGTTCGCCATAATGGCTACTTAAATTTTCAAGCGGTAACGTGCTGCCATCTATAGCCAATAGGGCGAACTAATAAAGTTTTATGTTTATGCTGTTATAGGTTTATAATATGTTTCTTATGTATGTATATATGCTTGGTTTTTCTAAATAAATTTGTCAAAAATATTGAACTTGAACACACTTCAAACTTTACCTTTACTTTACCTTTGTATAGAATAGTTCCCTTTCCAAACTCTAACTTTGTTTAGAATAGTTTACAATGGTGCACTTTAACCGGTTATCTTTTCACCAATGGTTTCACAAATTTTCTTATGGCATGTATTGTTTTGATAAATCACAATTGAAAATTTAAATCTTCGAGTTAGCTTCGATACCTGTTTTCTCCGAGCGGAGCTCGGTCACCCGCTAGTTATCTAAAACACGCGCTACGATATTTATGTAAATATCTCTATTAGTTTTTGAGATATCATGTTAACGGTGGAGAATTTTTATGAATATTAAAATCGAAGCCAAAGACAAATTTTAGCTGAAAATTAGGTGATCTTGGATGATAGGCCAGGCTTTCCTTTTTCTAAAAAAGATAAACTGTTTGAAGTGAAGAGCCTGAATAACAAGAAAGAACAATTTTTTTTAAAAATCGCTAATGTAGTCGATACCAGTGTTTTTAACGTAGTCGGATACCTTAATTGCTTAGTCACTTGAACAATTTTTAAATTACTCGATACATTCATAGCTCTAACAGGATGATTGTTTGATCTGCCTTCGAAGAAATTCATTTTTTTATCTAATCTATTCTGCTTCATCAAGTTTTCGATTAATCACATCTTCTTCCTCTTCTTTGTAATACCACTTGATCATACCAAGCCCGAATGATATTTAGTTCTTTCGAATGAAGGCAGAGTTGTGCGCCTTTCGTTGTGAAAGAGCACCGTTAAGGTGAAAAGAAGACTTTGCAGGAACACACAACCCTTTGAAGGGGGTGTTCGAACTCATTCATCCATCCACAAGTGAGAATTTAGATCCAAATCAGAGACCGACTCATCCCTGATTCAGTATCCCCAGAGGTATTATTTGTTATGGGAACTTGGAGGGCTTTGCAGTCACGACCTATTTAACGTGCCCAAACTGCCATGAGCCAACACGGCGGTCTTCAGCCGAGACGCGATTTATCTCATAATAACCATAACCGGCTATTTTAAATGATTACATTCTTTTAATGAGAATGATACACACATTGGGAAATAGTTGTTTCAACAGACGACCTTAACATGATTTAGGTTTTAAGAAATTAAACACGATTTTAAAGTTAGAGAATTCTATTTCAAGTGAGATTTTGAAAAATATCTTTCATTCAGAGGATCAAGAAATTCTCGAAAATCTCAAATAATGAATCTTAAAAGAAAAAAAAACAGAAAAATCTGTAAAGCTAAAAAAAAAAAAAATCTTATAACATTTTTCATAAAGATATGTTTTTTTTCATACAGAAATTTCTAACTTTTTCATTTCTTTTTGGACAACGATACTAAAACGTTCTCAAATGTTTTCCGAATTCTGAATTTTATTAATGCCGATATATTCATGACACAATATTCATTAGGAATTGTGAAAACTCATAAATAACTCGAACTATTCATCATTTGTTTCAGAAATTTTAATTATCAAACAAATAATAACTTCGCTACTATTTTGATTTCTTTTAATTGAAAAGTTAGAATTTTAGTTGAAAATATACAGTTTAAAAATCTTCGTTAACTGCAACGGTTATTATTTACAAATCATATATTTTTTTTATCCAATAATCTCATAAAATTCATAATATGTTTTTTTTTTCAAAATTATATATCATGATCTCATAAAATAAGAATAGTCATTCATTGATTAATTATCAAGTAACAAAAATATTAATTTTATTTAACATATTTTAAAGTGATTAAATGTTTATGATTAATAAAAATTTAAAATAACCACATATGAAAATATTAGCATCCTAATGATAAGAATTTTCAATTGAGTTATATGATATGTACTACTTTTATAGTGTTATCTCTCTTTACACGATATTGTCTCCCATTAATTATAAAGGTTACTTCAAATTTAACGCGTGATTTCAATTTGTATCATTCTAGTAGTATAAAGTGTTAGCATTCCTATTAAGAAATCCATACAACAACTGATAGTTTAAAGTAGTAAAAAGGGAGCGTTAAAAAGTGTTAACACAACAAGCAAATTAATAACAAATAGGGTTTCTTAAAATTGTTATATTTTTTTATTGAATTGTTATATTTTTATTGAAATTGTTCAATTTTTATTGTTATATTTCATTGAATGGTTATATTTTAAATTTTATTTATATTTATATTTTTATTGAATTGTTATATTTTAATTTTTATTAATTTTTTTATTTTAATTAATATTTATATTTTATTGAGTTGTTATATTTTTATTATAAAGTACACATGTTAAGGTTATTTTGCTGAATAACACATACGACAAATGGTCATCGCAGCTTTGCTGGCACATAGCACTCTTTTGTAGAAATTTTCTGGGAAAAATTTACATAAATGTGCCTGATTTCGTTAATATAGTGGTAAAGTTCCTTTTTTAAAGTTTGTGGGCTGTTTGGCTTAGACCTTGGACTACAAATAACCCCATACAAAGAAATCCAATGTTGTTCAATCACACTATCTAGGGGATCAGATCTCAAATTTTCGAACTGTGGAAACCAAACTTTTATTGTTTTTTTTTTTTTTTAATTTATGGGTCAACAATGGAAACATGTTGCTGTGTCATGCAACGTTTCAATTTTTTACTAGCCTTAAGGTATCCGACTACTGTGTTCGAAGTGAGATTTTTGAAAAATGGGGTTTTTAAAAAACTATTAAAAACTATGGTTTTTAGACGTATTGTCAGTTATAATACAAAATACAATAAATGCAACAAAATTGTTTGAAAATATAATTTATCTTGAGAAACAGGAGCAATTGTAATAAATTCTAATGAAATTGAACCAAAATGGTTCGCACTCTACACAAAATGGGGATGCAGCAATCAAATTTTTCTTTGTACGCAAGTTATAGAGTATAATAAAGAACGAAACGAACCAAAATCTAAGAAAAAGTTTGAAATGGAAAGTAGTCATGGGTAAAAATATAGGTATTTATGCATTTTTTCCATAAATTTACAATTTATTTTTCTAAAAACATTCATAAATGAAAAATATTTCACCAACAATAAAAGCTTTGATTCATTTCATTGCCCCTATTACATAAAACACTCTCTGAAAGTTTTATATAACTACCTCTATTAGTTTTTGGGATATCATGTGAATGGTGGAGAATTTCTACGAAAATTAAAGTTTTGAGAAATGAAAGACAAATTTTAGCCACAAAACCAGGTGACCCTGGATGATAGGTCAGGCCTTTCTTTTCCTAGAAAATATAAATTGTTTTTGAGGGAAAAAAGTTTTGAACTACAAGAAATAACAATTAAAATTTTCGCCAGTGTTTTCGATAACCAGTGTTTTTAACGTAGTCGGATACCTTAAACCATCATCTGTCAAATAGTTTTTCAATAGGGTTGCCAATAATTTCACTGCACAAAGCTTGCCTTAATTTTGGGACAACCTTTATTACAAATATTGACACGTAGATAGAACTCAAAAAGACAAAGAAATTCCAGCTAAATCAATTTTTAGCTCAACTCTGAACAAAGAATGCTGTGACTGAGAGATCTTCAGCTTTTATACAAGTAGGGAAAGTTCCAGAATACCTTTCTGGGGACAGTAAGAAAAGTCCAGAGCACTTATCCGGTAAATAAAAGAAAGCTCCATAATCTTCTGGGATACTCAATAAAGGATGTTTAGTTTAGTTTAGTTATATTAACGTCCCGTTATAAAGCAACACGAGGGCTATTTTGGGACTCACCTCGTCATTTTGAACCAAGGTCAGAGGACGAGAACGACACCTGAACTGGCACCCCCCTCTCCACACCAGCGGGAGGATGTTTGGCCTGACAGATTTAACATGCAAGAGACCCCCTCACACGACGGTTCTTGGGTGGAATCGAGTCTCGAACCTGAAACCCTTCGGCTCCGAAGCCGAGACCTTACCACCAGGCCACCGCGGCCCCACACAATAAAGGAAAAATACTTAAACAAATTTTAAGTCTACTGAGATTCGAACACATGATCTCCTGATCATGAGTCCAGCGTCATAACCATTCAGCTATGCAGACTCGACAATGTTTCGTTTTACATGCGGCAATATAATAAAGAAGGCTATTTACTTAGTTAACAGTAACTGTGTAAAATGTAACAAAGCAGCGAATAAGTATAATTATTTTGTTCCAAGCCATCATCAGTGGTTATCCAAGTAATTAGTAACTACCCAAGGCGTGAGATTACTTTTTACCACAATTATAATATTTGTCTATTAAATCCTGCATTAATATTTTAACTCTTTTTCGTCCTTTTAAAACCTAGATGTAAGTGTATCTGCCTCAAAAATCAAAACAATCCAATTCAAAACTTCATTAGAAACCTGAAAATTTAATTTCGTCTCCCTTTCCGCATTTCGGAAATTGTTCCTTCGCATTTAAAGAGAACTTCAGTAACTAAACTTCTATAACTAAACAAATTCAATTCGAGACCTCAAACAACAGGGGGAGGAGGAGAAAGTACCCCCCCCCCCTCCCTCCATTGTCATTGATCCGCCAGATGCATTGTGGGTAGACAACGGTGGCTCAGAGTTGGTTTGCTTTTTCTTCGAGGTCTTCTTTACAGAAGTTTTGGTGGAGGGGGGTGGAAAAATTTTAATTTGCACACGCACCAGAGTTTTGTTCTGCCTTTTACTCAATTTTATGCATTGAGAGAGCGGTTCCTTCAATATTGATCTTGCTGAATTAACATTCGAGTTTGGAAAAATGGAGAGATTTGTTCTCTTTTCGAATATATTCCAGTTCGCCACCATCACCGACCACCACCCTTTCACTTCAACACGGTGTTTATGCTTAGGAGGTGGGGAATCTGGAGGGGTAGGGTTAAAGGGGGGGGGTTGTAGCTAGCTGCAAGGAGTTTGTTTTCTCGGAAACTTAAATAAATTTATCTGGAGGGGTTGTTTCGTTTATAAAGAATGATACGGCGGGAAAGAAGTTTAAATATGAATGTTTTACTTGAGCATATTTGAACTATTTAATTACACACCTGGTTAAACTTAGTACTTTCACAAATGAAAAAAATAAGGTACTTGATAGGAATTCACGAATGAAAGTAAAAGATGCTCAGTATTTTATATTTTTTCAAACTTTATCATATACATCTATACTTATAATAAAGCTCAATGTGTGTGTGTGTGTGTTGGCGCTCTACAGGCCATACCGTTGGACCTACAGCTACCAAATTTGGTACATGTATACCATGGAGGTCAGGAATGTGCACCTCGGAGCCCTTTTTTCGAATTTTTAATTAGAATTTGAATTAATTAAAATTTAAGCGAAATTTCGACGTTTTTCCGCTATAACTTCCTAAAATATTATCGTACAAACATGATTTTTACATCAATTTAAAGATAAAAAAATTAGCTTTCTAATGGTATCAGTGTTTTAATGTATAACTTAAGCCTCTATTTTTAACGAATTTTTAAAGAAATATTTTAACGATGTTTTTTTGATCGCGTGACCGGATAAAAGAAAAGAAAACAATGACGGAAGTTCAAATAATAATAAAAAAACTATCATCGTAAATCAAGTCTAAAGAAATGATACTTTCAGCACGTGACTGGATAAAATAACATAAATATAAAAAGTGATACTTTCTAAAAAAATAAATGCAAGGCAAAGGATTCTACAATCGTTTGCAATATCTAAATGATTAATTCAATAAATCATCTTTATTTACGGTTAACCTGATCGAATTTAGACAGGATATGCATTGGAATCCCGACTTAATGGCATATTTCTATAATCGTTTGCAATATCTGTATCATTAATTTAATAATTTATTTTCGCTTTTTCGCTTTCTTTCAAAAAACATATTTAATATTTTGGCAACGTCACCGAAAAATACATTTTTAATATTTTGGAAGCCTAACCGATAATTAAAACTGACTGATTTATAAAATTAAAGAATATTATCAAGAAAACGGGTTCTTTTAGAACTTTCCGTCCATCATCTTAAAGAAAATATTAATTTCTGGCCAATAAATGGCCGGAATAAATGCCCGGCCAATAAATGCCGGAGAGTTATAAAATACTATTTTATATAAAAGAAAAGAAAAATATCATTTTAAACATTGAAATTTAAAGAAAAACTTTTCTGGTAATGTGTTACCTTAAGACACTGACCCCAAGTCTATCTTAATACTCTTAACTTCACGATAGAAAATATCTCCCTCCTTCCATTTCTCCCCCACGCCCGGTCCTCTTTCCCAGCATGCCCCTGCTGTTTATCCGGCAGATGTTTGTCCCCCGGTCTTGACGTCTAAGGATGCATCAATTTTTACCGGAGCGAATTCGGCCGCTCTATTTATTGAGCGCCCCTGACTCCAGATATCCGGCACGATATAGCAGTCCGGGAGGTCGTTACGTCCACTCCCGGATCGGATTGATTATTTATTTTGGAAGGATGGTTCTGGATCGAATATTTCCCTCATCGATGGCCGGTCGCTGGTCTTCAAATATTGACTTCCCGTGTGACAAGTTCCAATTGGCTTGCGGCTGGAAAATGGAATATTTTGGAAAGTGAATTTTATTTTATTTCATAAGTTGATTTTTTTAAAAAGCTTTCAGGTTGATTTGCTTTATGCCCGATAAAGTGAAGTTTCAAAGTGAAAGTTTCTTTGCACTTGAGTTCCTGCTCTATGTGAAATGAAATAAAAATAAAAAATTGGAGGAAGATTCACTTATAAAATGTATTCACTCTAAATAGTATCCAGTGAACAATTTATAAATTTTTATAAAATAGAATACATTTTGATTGAAATTTTTTTCTAAATATATAATTATAATTCTTTATAATTCACTATAATTCTCTTATATATTCTTCTATCTATAGCCCTTTATAATTCTTATTTGATAAATAAGCTGCTGAATATTATGTTAATCCCTAATTCAAATGGAGTAAGTTTAGTTTAGTTACATTAACATCCCGCTTTAAATACAATTGTATGGCCTTTTGGGGATGGATCTCGTCATTTTGAACAGCAATCAGATGAGTTTTAGTTTAGTTAAGTAAACGTCCCGTTTTAAAGCAACACTAGGGCTTTTTTGGGAGGAATTTCGTCATTTTGAGGCGCGGTCATTGGTCTTCAAATATTGACTTCCCGTGTGACAAGTTCCAATTGGCTTACAGCAAAATTCAATACTCTTGAAAGTGCTTTTAGAATTTTTATTTCAAGAAACTGATTTTTAAAAAAGCTTTTAGGTTGATCTGCTTTATGCGTCAAAATTTGAGATTTAAAGTAAAAGTTTCTTTGCACTTTCACAGTAGGTTGCCACATGAGTTCCTCAACTGATTATTTTTAAAAAAAGTAGATGTTTTTCACCTTTACTCTTTATATAAAAAAATAAATAAAATCGACAGCTATTTTAAACTAAATGGTACCCGGCGCGTTGCTGCCGCAAAAGAAATAATGTTAGAAATATCGTTTGGAATTAGAAATAATTTTCTTGTTTAATTGGGAATGGTATTTATTTTCTTGTCAACAATGAATGCATTCATTGAAATTGAAGAATATATAAAGGAGAAGCATGAATAGTATTTATTCTATTCACACACTATTCTATTCACAGTATTTATTCTATTCTGCACAGGGGTAGCGCGTCTTCCCCGTGATCTGGTGTCCCAGGTTCGAGTCCCGGTTCGGGCATGGTTGTTACTCTGTGTTATGTCTGTGAGGCGTGTGAATGTGCCCCCCCCTGTAAAAAGGGGTTGTGCAAGCGAATGTGTGTGTGTCATCTTCATTTGAGCTGCAAGTCAGACTTCTGCCCTCTGGGTGCTCAGGGGTCTTTACCCTCTGAAGCTACTGCACCCCCTTTCCTTGGAAACACGGACACGACATCATCATCGTCATCATTCTATTTGTCTTGCACTATTCTACAAACTAATATTAATTATTATGTATTAGATATGCGTATTCTTTTTGAATTGTAAAGCTGGGTGTTCTTTCAGAAGGGTAATGGAAGAAACTCTTTATGGTATCACATGATTTGTGTAATACTTGTTTCGAATTCTCAAGTTTAACGTCAGAAAATGTGATTAAATCATCTTGGTTTAAATATATCGCAAAATATTTAATAAAGTTGAAAAGATAGTTTTTTTAAAAACTAAAATGGTGCAAAATTATTTGTACTATAATATTTTCGGAAGATACTGCAAAAAGAGCTAAAGTTTTATTAAATGTTAATTTAAAATTTCAAATCCATAGGAATGGTTTCCCTAAAACTTTCTCGCAGAGGCTCTAATAAAGCTGTTACCTCAAAGAAAGACTCACATTACATTTACGGACAACAGCCACGAATTATTAACGACTTGCTTGAATTTGGCATCTTTACTGAGTCTGCTGTGTCTCCTTGGCGAGTTATTTGGCGGTTAATCCATGGTTAATAGATGCGGTAAATAGATCCGAAATATTTTTTATGCTTCAAATGATTGCATTTTATGCTTCAAATAAGCCTCCCGTAGCTACAAGTAATAAGTAGTCGAAGTTTCATCGAAATCGGATGAGCGGTACGGTAGTGCATAAGAGACAGACAGACAAACATTCATTTTTCTTTATATAGATATATCTTAAACATAGCCCAAAAACCAATGAACTTTCAAAATAACAATGAAGACTTATTAATCAAAATTGTTAAATTTCAATACAAAAACTGCATGGGAATACTTAAGTATTCGATGGATTTTCATGTAAATGAAAGGAAAAAAATATTTCAATAATAAAGGATGTACTATTGCTCGATAATAGAGAAAATATTCCATTAGAGGACTAACAGAGAATGACATTTCTCGACAAATAATTGTTACTCTTGATTGCTTAGAACGCTGAGGGGAAAATAATTGCGTTGAAAAATGAATCCTGAGAAATCAATACGGATGGCGTTTGCAAAAATATAACAGATTGATTTGCTGGCTTATTTCAATCAGTACTTTTGCATGAAAGAGACAATAAATGTTTGAAGAAACTTATCCTAAGAAGTATTTGCAAATATCTATTGTAAAAAAAAAAACATATTTTTTTATTTCATTTGAAGCAAAAATTAATTCAACAAGAAGATAATAGATAGTAAAAAATTACTTCTGCTAAATCTATGTGAAAGCCTATTGGAAAAGATAACACAGATGGATATGTTGTCTTATTTTAAACAGCATTTAAGGTATCCGACTACGTTAAAAACGCTGGTTTTCGACCACATTGGCGATTGTTTTTAAATTGTTATTTCTTGTAGTTCAGATTTTCCTCTTTTCAAAACAATTTATCTTTTCTAGGAAAAGGAAGGCCTCACCTATCATTCAGGGGAATTTTAAGCAACATATTTTTCAAAAGAAATTCGCCTTCAGTTTTCTCAAAACATTCATTTTCATAAAAATTCTCCACCGTTAACATGATATCTCGGAAATTAATAGAGGTATTTACATAAATAATCAGCGTGTGTTTTAAATAATATAAGCCGTGAAATAAACCAAAATTAAGTTATAAATTTATGCAAAAAATGAATATATATGCATATTTTTACCTATAACTTCTTTGCATCAAAACTTTTCATAGATTTTGGTTCGTTTCATTCAACTTTATAATCTATAACTCGTGTAGAAAAAAAATAGGATTGTTGCATTACAATTTTGTGTAAAGTTTCAACCATTTTGGTTCAATTTCCCTAGAATTTATGCAAATTTTTCTATTTCTCAAAATATATTATATTTACAAATAATTTTGTTGTATTTATAGTGTTTGGTATCATGATCGACATTACATCTAAAAAACATAATTTTAAAAAGTTTTTAAAAAATCCTATTTTAAAAAAAAATTCTTTCGGGTGTAGTCGGATACCGTAACTACAGCAAGGAGATAGTAAATGTTCAAAAAGATTTGATCCTGAATGCCTATTGCAAACAAAATGGCTAGTTTCTTCAATTTCTTATACCAAACAGCATTTAATACGACAGTTTAGTTTAGTTAGATTTACTTCGGTTCTAAAGTAATACTAGAGCCCATTTGGAACGAATTCTGCAATTTTAAACCACCGTCAGATGAAGAGGGTGGCACTTGAGCTGGTGCCCCTTCTCAAAGCTTCCGTACCACACCAATGGAAACAAGTTTACCCCCAGCGGATTTCACATCTACCAGATCAGCTTACACTATGGTTCTTCAGTGGAATCGGGTCTCGAGCCTGAAACCCTCCCGTTCCGACACTTTACCGCCAAACCACAATGGCTTTTAATACAATAAACAGATAGTAACAGAAGAGTAAAATTAACACTCAGAATGTATAAAAATCTATTGAAAAGACTGTCAACCTTCAGTCTTAGAGGTAGCGCGTCTTCCCCGTGATTTGGGAATCCCGGTTTCGAGTCCTGGTTCGGGCAGGGTTGTTCTTCGGTTTTCTATGTGTGAATAAGACCCCCCCTCGTAAAAAAGGGTAGTGCAAGCGAATGAGTGATTGTGGCGGTGGTCTAATGCCACTTGGTGATTTACAACGGGACCTTAATATAACTAAACTTGACTTCAAAACTTACTCGACAGCATAGAAGCTGTGGTAGGACGTTGGACTCGTGTCCATTAGTTTGCGAGTTCGAACCTTCCAGCCGAAGATTCCCCGAATATGGTGGTGACTGACGCACGTATAAATCCGTCGTGGTCCCAAAGTCCTCCATTTCGAGAGTAATACCACTGGAAATACTGGTTCAGAGGTGATCTTTCAGCTCAGGTATCGACCTCGTCATCTGATCATGATTCAAAATAACGAGATCCGTTCCCAATAGCCTTAGTGGTGCTTTACTGAGGGGCGCTAATAAAACTAAAACCTGGACTTTCATTACCTTGGATTATCCAAGTTCCATTCATTCTCAATAATCAAGATCCAACCAAATTCTTTTCAAAGGATAACGGAACCGAAATGAACGACATTTGCTTCTTTTAAACGAGCTCTGGCGCATTAACTTTTTATTGATGGATCTTTTAAGGGATCGATGGAACCGAAAGTCTTCGCTGAACCATTTAAAAAGAAGAAATGGAATTTTAACTTCTGAGGTTACCATGGATATGGATTGGTGATAGGTTCTTGAAGGAACTATAAAGATAAAATTTCTAATTCTTCAAGAATGGAAATGAAAAGAGGTAATGATTTATAAAACTCGAATTTAGAATGATTGTAGGGGTCGTTTGAAGTGATGAATGGGTTTTTAAATTGTTCTAAGCTAGATTAAATAGAATATGGAGTAAATAATAGAAATAAATTCATGATTATAATTACTCTTCAAACTTTTGATTATTAAATTGAACAGCAATCCTACTGGTCCCCCCTGAACTTTCTCGTAATATCTCTAATAAAGGTGTTATTCCAGAGGTAACCTTTGCAGAGGACTGGTGTACAATAGTTAAGAAATAATAGCCTTTGGATATAATTTAGAATTTATCGTGTGAATCTTGACAAATAGTCTCTAGCTGCATTAATAACACCTGAAAACCTAATTTATGATTTAGACGCGCTTTTCAGAACTAATAAGGAACTACTGTTGTGTCCTAAACTCCCGTATCTCATTTGATATATTTAGGTCATTCCATCTTTGAGTTATCTCATTTACATCTATCAGAAAGTACAGACAGACAATTAATCCCTTGGTAGATTTGGTTAAAAATTGAAAATTTTGGTTGAAAGGAGTCTGGATTACAAATATTAAATCTTTGTATCGAATTTTTAAAGCCGCGGTGGCTTGGTGGTAGGATCACGGCTCCTGAACCGTAAAATTTCAGGTTCGAGACTCGATTCCAGGGAAGAATCGTCATGTAAGTGGGACTAAATCCGTCAGGGCCAAGCATCCTCCCGCTTGTGAGATGCAGTGTGGAGTGAGAGGTGTCAGCTCAGTGTCGTCCTCGTCATCTGACCACGGTTCAAAATAATAAGATTCGTCCCCAAAAAAACCTTGTGTTTCTTTACGGCGTGATGTTAATATAACTTAATATAACTAAACTAAACTAAAACTTGTATAGAATTTCAACTATCTAGTTCACTTCGTTTTGTAGTTGCTTATTACCGTATATTCGGACTAATGGACAGCCAAACTGAGCGGATTATTCTCAAAATTTGAAATATGTTTTTTATCTTTGTTATAGACAGACAGAGTTTTTCCAATAATGCATTTATCGAATCCAGGGAAATCTAAAGCGGGGAGATTCGACGAAATATCGAGTTTGAATTTCTAGTTTAGTTCAGTTATATTAACGTCCCATTGTGAAGCAACACTAGGGAGGACGGACCTCATAATTCTGAAACACAGTCAGATGACAAGGATGACATCTTAGCTGGCATTCCCCCCTATCCATGCCACACCACACCAGCGGGAGGGTATTTGGTCTAACAGTTTTAACGTGCAAGAGATCCCCTTACACGACGGTTCATCGGTGGAATTAAGTTTCGAACCTGAAACCCTCCGGTTCCGAAGTCGAGACTTTACCACCAAGCCACCGTGGTCCCATTTGAATTTCTAGATGCTTACAGAAATTTCTCTATACTTCGTATATAAGTAAAAAAAACCAAAATCGCTTTTAAATTTATTATCTACTAGACACCTTTGGCGACCAGCTGCTTCGCCAAGAGTAATGGGGTCTAAGATTTTCCATTAAATACTTATGTGCCTTGCTCTCTTTATAATTTCTCTGCCAGATATACTTAAACTTCGAAAGTCACGTAACACTGATTCACTAAATTAATGATATAGATGTTGCAAACGATCATAGAAACCTTTGTCTTGTATTACTTTTTTAGAAAAAATAACATTTAATATTTATTTAATTTCATCCAATCACGTGGTGAATGTTACATTTTATTCGATTTAATTTGCAGTCATAGTTAATTTATTTTTTAATTTGAACTTCTGTCAGTATGATTTCAACAGAGCTAATAAAAGCTATTTTTTTCCCTTTCCTCGTTCATTATTTATTTTAGAAAATGTCACATATTATATTTCTTTTATTTTATCTAGTCACGTGCTAAAAGTTGCATTTCTTTAGATTTAATTTGTAACGATAGTTGTTTTTTTTTTTAGTTTGAACTTCCGTCAATAGGATGGCAACATGCTGATAAAACCTAATTTTTCCCCCTTGACGTGCTCGTGCAGATTAAATTTTATTGTTTTGTCCGAAATATATTGTTGTAAAACATGGTTAAAATATTTCTTTAAAAATTTGTTAAAAATAGAAGCTTAAGTTATACATTAAAACAAAGATAACATTAGAAAGCTAATTTTTTAATTTTTAAATCGGTGCAAAAATTATGTTTGTGCAATAATATTTTCGGAAGTTATAGCGAAAAATCGTCGAAATTTCGCTTAAATTTTAATTAATTCAAATTCTAATTAAAAATTCGAAAAAAGGGCTCCGAGGTGCACATTATCAACCTCCAAGGTATACATGTATCAAATTTGGTAGCTGTAGGTCCAACGGTCTGGCCTGTAGAGCGCCAACACACACACACACACACATTGAGCTTTATTATAAGTTTAGATGTAACAAAGCAAATGCTCCAATCTCTTTTGTTTTGTTTCTTCTCTTACAATTTCAGATGAATAATTTTAATCAGGTTGATTCAACGAAGCATTCATTACAAAATAAATTGACATGAATTTTCTTTTAATAAAATAAATGAGTAAATTCAACCTAGCTGTATATTTTACAAAAAGAAAACAGTTCGCCATGTTTTAGAGTTGACTCGAATGAAAGCTGCTGGAGACGCAGGTGTTTCCATCTACACTCTGAAAAAAATATACAATTGCCAGATTTTAAGGTCCATTCTTCAGACGATTTTAAAAACAAAAACAGGGAAGCTGCTTTTACTCTCTCGGTAATGCACAAATAGGAACTTTAGATTTCTTTTTTTTTTTCTCCTTTCAAAGTGATTTCTTGAATTTAAGCATTTCTTTTTGAAACTTTTCGAATTTCTGAGAATATCTTTTTCAAAGAATGTTCTGATACCTCCATAAAAATGGTAGAGTTCATCGTCATAGCGACATTCTAGAAAATTGTTGAAAGCAGATGTTTGCAATTTTTATCTGTAGAGATTTTAAAAACACAGAACAAAAAATAATAATGATGATAAATTTTGTGTTGGTATATTGATTACTCATTGTATCAAAATTCCAAAGTTATACAGATTTTTATTTACTATGGTAAATATAGTATATCAAAAAATAGCTCTTTTTATTCTCTTTTTTTTACTTCCAAGTTACAAAATATTTTTTTGATATATATATATATATATATATATATATATATATATATAAAATTTTAGTTTCGTTCCAGTAATTAGTGTCGTTTTTGTTTCGTTTACATACTTTTATTAATTATATTAATTTAGATTTGTTTCATTAATTGGTTCTATTTCATTTACTTTTCATCTTGTGTACTTTTAGCGTTTAATTTCGATTTCGACCTAATTAGTTTCGCTTTAATTTTTGCTGACCAGGAAATGGGTTTTATTATTTTAATGCTTTTATGGTTGTATATATATAGATATATGACTGTTTTAGTCAAAAGCATTAAATTGTTTAATTTTTATGAAAATAATAATAATAATAATAATAATACGATAGTGATAAATTTCCTAACTGTTTTGCAAACGATAAAAATTTTACATTAATCATAGTTTTAAATTTATCTTGTATTTTATGCACAGTATTGTGCCAAATTTTTATTTCTTCCTTCTTTAAGATAATATATTTTGTAAAGGGCAAATTAAAATTTAAACTATAAATATTTATATTTGAAAACAGTATTAGAATTTTTTTTAAAAAAAGGTGAATTTCTTAAAAATTTAATTTACACAGATCCAATTTTATTTTAACTTCTCAAATTGATATAATTTTAATAAATTAATACAATATCTCGATTTTTTTTCGTAATTCTTGAAATAAAAAAACACGTTGTGAAATGAAAAAATATTTCAGATGGATTGCCAGTGAAAAATTTCGCTAAATTCGTAACTGAAACAGAATAATTGTGGTAAACAAATATTTTTCTTTATATAACGAATTGTTTCCCTAAAGGCCCTCTCTTATTGTGCGAAGTCAAAAATAATTTTGTTGAAGTGTTGGTCAATCTGGCATTTTCTTCTAACACCAATAAGATTCCTTTAAAAGTACTCAAAATTGCATTTATGCTATTAATTTTTCGGTGATATGCGCGGTTTTATTATCGATGTTTTGCATCGTTTATTTCAATTTTTCAGAAATATGCAATTTTTGTCCCATCAAAAATTTTAAAAAAATTTACAATTATATCAATTTGATGATCGATACTTTACTCTTCAATTTCGGCATAATTTTTTTTCAGATTTTTAATTTGATCCATAATAAATAACTTTCAAGTTGCTGAAATTGTATTTCTTATAATTGATGGAAGTGCTATAAGCAACTAGGCAAATTTAAGAAATAAAATATTTTCTTTGAAAATAAATGGCAACAAAAATAAACGTTCTAAAAAATATGATACAGCGAGAAAATAATCAAACATATTATGAAAAATAGTTGCAAAATTTGATCTGTTATCTATATTCCAATCATTACCAATTATCTAAAATAATTGTATATTAATATTGGTAATTCAGGTTGTAAAAATTTCAATTTGGTTTGTAGAATTATTTTAATATTTCTGTTGCCACTCCTCATATGTTTTATATTTCCTGTTTGTTTTCATTTTAAAGTTTCCGTTTTATCTTATTCCGACTTGGAATCTGGCAATCCAGTTTTCATTTTTTTTTAATTTTCCAGTTTTGATTTGTTTTGGTTTAAATGTCGAATCTATTTCAAGAAATATAATTTTTACGTTAACGTTATTTCATCTCTTTTATGTGCTATCGATCAATTTCAGTCTACTTCATCTGTAAATACTCTATTTCTATTATCCGCGTGTAAATACTCTCTTTCTTGTGTTTGCAAGAAAATAAACTCATTCCAAAATGAAAGTAGAGTTCAGAGTCATAAACCCAAATATTTTTTATTATATATTGTCAGTTTAATATTTTAAGGGAAAAAAACAACTAAACTCACCATATATTTTTAAAATCTGAATAAATTAATCTATCTTCAGAAAAAAAAATTAAAATCATTGCTTTATACAATTGATTTGATATAGCCTTATTTTTTATCGTATTTAAAAAAAATTAAATATCAAAACTAAGCTTTATTTCTTTTTTCTTCTTTTATCTACTTATTTCATTTTTGTCCAAACGCTGGAAAAAGATCCCAGTAAAATAGAATTACACGCAAGTAATCCTTATTGATTGTAAACCGAATAAGGAGAAACAAAACAAACAAAAAATAATAAAAGGACTCTAGAGATATAAAATGATACTTTAAAAACAACAAAAACTGAGACAAGTGGTTTTGTATCCGACACTAGAAAGAAAAAAAATGCATGACATGGTATGAAATGTCATACTTATCTTTATATTTAGTTTGAGGAAAAACATTTTACCAAAAAAAAATCTACTACATATTTTTTATACAAAAATTACTTCTCTATTATTGTGCATTAAAAAAAGCTAGCTATTAAAATTAGACAAACTTCTATCTTAATTCTTGAAATTTAGAATATTATTTTAAGAAATTCGAGTTTGTTTTCATAATTATTCCTGTATTTGTGGGAAATGATGTTGGCTCAGATTAGAACTCTGGACTTTTTGATTAGAAGTCTCGTAACATAGCCACTTGACAAAAAGTGATCACCTGTGTTTAATGGCTTGGTGGTGTAGGACAAACGTTCTGGCTAGTAGAGAAGCAATGTACACACACTGAAATTTATTATAAGTATAGATTATTAACTGCATATGTTAAGTCATGCTTTTTTATTTAAATGACAATTTATATGTTTGTAAGATTTAAAAATATCCTATTTAATAAGTATTCTATTCGTATTTAAATATTTTCTCCAAATACACACACATGTAATTTTATTAATATTTAAATGATTTTTTATTATATTTATTATGTTTTATTAATATTTAAATGATTTCTTTTCAATTTTATATTTATTTAAATGGCCAATTTAAATGTAGGTAAGAGTTAAAAGTATCCTATTTAATAAGTATGCTATTCATATTTAAATATTTTCTCCAAATACACACTCACACATACAATTTTATTAATATTTAAATTATTTTTTTATTATATTTATGGTGTTTTATTGATATTCAAATAATTTCTTTTCAATTTTATATTTATTTAACTGACCAATTTAAATGTGGGTAAGATCTAAAAATATCCTATTTAATAAGTATGCTATTTGTATTTAAATATTTTTTCCAAATACACACACATGCAATTTTATTAATATTTAAAGGATTTTTTTATTAATATTTAAAGGATTTATTTATATTTTTTTATTAACATTTAAATGATTTTTTAATTTTTTTTAATATCTAGAAGATTTTTTTTTAATTTTATATTTATTTAAATGACAGATTTAAAAGTGGATAAGATTCAAAAATATTCTATTTAATAAATATGCTATTCATATTTAAATATTTTCTCCAAATACACACACACACACACACATACAATTTACAAAAAAAAAGAAGAAAAAAAACCTACCGAGCGAAAACTTGATTTCCCTAATATATAAAAAATATCAACAAAAATGCAAAATTCTGTTGTACATAAAATAACATTTTATTATTTCACAGGCTATTTACTACGTCTACGAAATGGAAAATTTTTAAAAAGAAATATTTCCGTAATGAATAAAAAAAAAAAAAAATTATGAAAAAAAAAATATTTTATTTTACTTAGTATTTTAAATATTCAAATATACATTAAACAAAGAGGAAATAATAAATGTGGAATTAAATCACCAAACAAACTTTCTTCTTTCATTAAAGATACGGTTTGAAGTAATCCCCTAAGGCTTTCGCTTTGAATATATTACCATGTATTTTCATAGAATGTCTTACAAGAAGAAAAAATGGTACATGGCATATGTCAGAAATTTTGTCTCTTTTAGCGCAAATAATTAATAAGAGTGCTAATTAGTGACATAGAAATATAAAGATTACTAATTAAGGAGATTCTTGTTGTCAGACAGCATAAAAATTAAAGAAATCCATCCTAAATTTTTTATATATTTGCAAAATATTATTACAGTAAGTCACAGGTTTGAAAAATTTATTATTAGATACCTTATTCCATTTAATTAAGAGATTTAAATGAGAAGTAGATTAAAATAAGAGGTTATATTTTAATTAAGAGGTATTTTTACAAATCATGATGGATTAAATAAATAAATTTTCTCATGACAACTATATATTCCAAAAATTAAAGTTTGAAATATTAGAATGTTTATTGTTTAATCATTTAAACTGAAATGCTTTAAATGTTTGAAAAATTAGAATTCATGATAATACATCAATAAATATTTTGTAGCAAGTTTATTATCATGTGAGAGCATGAAGTCTCATGATTGTTTCAAACCAGTTTAAACCGGATAATGACTCAAATTAATTAAGACAAATAGCGACTTAAAAAGTATTCATATTCTCACATCGTAACTTGAAATTTGTAATTGTAGATTTCATTTTTATATTATTATTATTGGTTTATTACTATCAAATGTAAATACGATTTTTTAAAGTTATGCATAATATTTAAAGAATATTCATATAAAATATTATAAAATTTTAAAAAAATGCTTATCGTCTGCAACTTTATTTTTAATTAAATTAAGAACACAATTTACACTAAACGAATCTTAATACTCGGAAAAACAAGTTCCACCAAATGATTTTTTTTTTTAAACTCATAAAACATTTTTAGTAATTTTCAAATAACGATCGAAAAGGTAATTAAATATTGCGAGTGAAAATTTGGTGGTAAATAAATAAAACGATTGAAAAACTTTTGTAATATTTTCTTTCAATAGGAATCACATCTCTAAAGATAAAATGTTCCACTCTCTGTATGGAAATATAGTTTTTAGTATATCGAAATTAACTATTTCATTGAATACAAATCTATTTAGTAATTCAACATTCTGTAGAAAGCAAAAAAGTAATGAATTTTTCTAGTTCTTTTTTTCCCCTTTCTTTCTTTTTTTTTTTTTTTTGTTTAGTTTTTGTACATGCAGAATATTATAGAAAATTTCTTTTAGCCCATTAAGTTCAAAACGACGTCTTCTGCAACCAAGCAAGTAGGCTATACCTAAATTAATGGCAATAAGCTGCATTTAGATGGTTTATAATGTCCCTAAAGACAAAATAAATTAGTCACAAGAAAATAATGGAAATGTACAAAATGAAATCTAATTTGAAAAATATTTGTTGCATCATTATAAAAAAAGGAAATTCTATTAATTATCTGTACAAATGGTAGAGATATACCTGATTACCGTTATGAACTTTCTGTAATTTGAAATAGGTTTCCTCTAAAATTAAGAAATGTATTATCTGGAGTTAACAAATATTTTTTTTTCAAATTAAGCAACACCGAATTAAAATTTAAGCAACACATATAGTAAACAAAAATAATCTTTAAAAAAATGGGTAAATGTATTCAGTAGATGGTGGAGAATTAGAGGATACATTCTTCAATTTTAGAACGAACCCTTTTACAAATCAAGTGTAGTTCATAATTTTAACCGCAAATATCTCCACCAGTTATTTCCTCCAAAAGTTATGGATAATACCATAAACTTTATCCGTCGTTCTTGTTATACTTTTCAATTAGACTCTTTGACCCATCTTTTTAATTTTTATAACTTCAACGGCAACTAGATGAGCTGTAATTTGTCAAAAAAAGAACACTGCTCTGAATGATTTCAAATTTGAAATGAATGCGTTGTTGAAATTTGAAAGAATGTTTGAAATGAATAAAAGGGAAAGGGTAATGCACTAGAAAATGTTCAAAACTGTATCACTAGGTGGCTCTGTAAGCTGCAAAGTGGAAGTTATTTCGGCTCTGAGTGATATTTTGAATGGAAATACGACGCCTTTGGCATGAGTGGCAAAATGTACCACAATACTGTTTACTGTGCATGATTGTTTTATTATTTTTTTATTTATATATTATTATTATTTACTGAAAAAATGCCCAAATTATCCAACTGTTAAGGAGAAGTCAATCCATCACGGCAAGGCTGTACTGCACTGGTTGTGAAAATCACTTTCTAATTATAGAAAGCGATTTAGACTATAAACCACCTAAAAATACATTTTTTTTACTGCTCTTAAGCCAAATTTGCATAAAACGATCATAATAACTTGGTTTTTAACCATCCTTTGACCAAAAACCGAATAAAAGGCAAAACGGTCAATATGTATAACAGAAAAATAAAATAAATCATAGCAATTGCTATAATTTTCAATATAAGTACAGATATTACTGTACTTAGTCTGTATTACATCTGTATCTGTAGTCTGTGTTGCATCTGTAATTTTTTTATGAATTTAAAATTCACTATTTTCTTTTCTTGTCTTTTATCTTTAGTTTTCTTTTTTTCCTTTTCTTTCTTTCCTTTCTTTTTTCCTTTTCTTTCTTTCTTTTTTATCTTTAATTTCTATTACATATTTATTCTTAATCCGATTATTACAAGAACCAACACGTCAATATTATTTTTCTTTGTTTCTTTTAATATTTATTTATTATTATTATTTTCCGCAAACGATTTACAATAGAATAAAATAAAAATTACTTTGTTAACAGCTTTTTTTTGTCGCAAAAATGTTGGTGAATTTTAAACATGTGAATCTTTATCCTCTTAAATAATTTATAACCAGAAAGAATTTTAAAAAAAAATTATCTGTATAATGTTACTTTTGAAAATTTAGTCGGAGTAAAAGAATATTGGTTTCGCATAAAATTTTAAATAAACTCATTTCTTCACATTCTTCGATATTTTAACGAGAAATTATTGGAATATCATTTACTAAATCCTAAGAGGTAACGTTTTATTAAAAAATTCTTAGTAATTATTTTGTAATAAATTTCTTGCTATTAATATTTAGTTCATATATTTATTCTCATTTTTCAAGCAATCACATAAAGTTCAATCAATAACTGAATATAGATATAAAACGGGAGTGAAAAAAAATTAGAAATATTAAATTTGTTTGATTCGTTTCTAAGAATTAAGCCTTTGTTAATTTTTAGGATCAGGAAATATCTATTTCTTTGGGTTTTTATTTGTCTGTCTAAAAACCCCCATCTGTATCTCTCTGTACTTTACACAAATCCACAGTTTGTGTCTAGTCTGGATAAAAATTGACACGTGTGGTCTTCAAAAAGATAACTGTCAACTTTTCAAAATCCCGAAGTTAATAAAAATGTCAGTTAATCAAAAACCAAGAAATGATATTTGACGTTTTTTCCATATATATTATTTGAGAAATATTATTTCGGGAAAAGGAGTTTTAGGCTAAAATGTTTAAAAAAAATTTTTTTTAATTAACAAGAAGTTTTTTCTTAGTAAAAAAATACTAAATTATTTTTAACAATCAGAAACAGTACCTTAAATTACAATAAAAATCAAATTAACTCGTTGTTTCTGCAAATAACTTATAATCGTTCAGCTAAAAATTTATGATTAGCAAATTTATTTTCTTTGAAACATTAAAGATATTAATTCAAAGTTGATTCAGATTTTGTTTGATATTACTTTAATTCTTTAAAAGACCATTTTTTTCTAGTCGTGATAGATTAAAATATTTTTAGGATTGAGATTGGCCTATGAAAAGTAATTCGATTAATATATTAGATAAATTTAATTTGATTCATTAATTATTTTGGTTAATTAATGATTAATAAACAAATCAAAACAAGACATTTTGCGTGAAATAAGGCGCTAAATCATCTAAGCCTTACTGAGAAATGTGTCAAAACTCATACTAATCTTCGTAACTAAGGTCGAAGATTGATAAATTTGGGGAGAAGCCAAGAAATATATTTTAATCTCTTGAAAAGATTAAAATTAATTTCAAAATTAAAATATAAAAATATAATAGAAATATGTATTAAAAATAAAAAATATAGATTAAAATATATTATATTCAAGGATTTTGAATGGAAAATTATTAATTTTTTTTCATTGTTTTTTCATTTTTTTTTTTTTCATTTTTTTCACCATTTGATATATTCTACTTGGAGAAATATTACCTAATATCAATTTCATATTGAAACTATTTATTAAATGATAACAGATATTATCTTTGCTTTTTAACTGAAAATTTTGGATTTCATTTTACTCTTGCAAATATTAGAATCAATTTTTTTTTCTCCTAGATAATTTGAACTCAGGAAAAATGGAAACATAATTTGAATTTGTATAACATTTATTATTTGGAAATTCTGATAATAAAGTTTCAGCAAATGAATTTTTTAAATATTTTTTTGATGCCGTGTTTAGAAATTTGATTTCTTTTTAAAGTTATTTTGCTTTTATTTTCGAAATATCGTATTATTCTTTCATCTTTTATGAGTAATGACATAGATATTTTGTAATTTTTCTCTCCTGCGAATCTAATGTATTTATCTATTCATGTACAAATATTTAAATTTAAATGAGATTTAATAAGAAAATTTATAATTAAATTAATTTCTTTCGAAAATAGGTATAGAAAAGTATGATTGTTTCTTATATAAATGCCAATTCTCGAATATTCTTTGATAACGGATTCTAAAACCCTTTGCACTTTTACGAATTCGTTAAGGTGGGTTTAGTTTGACAAAATAGGGGTGAGGGGAAATATGAAAAGAGATATTTTGCCTTTAACAACAGACTTAATTCCGGAAATTCGCAAATTCTTCCAGCGTCACACCCCTTAATGACATAGAATCGTCGGAAAGTGGTGATCTCAAAACACTGAAACAAACAGTAAATTCATACTTTTCAATTTTATTGAACAAGAAAAGAAAAATTTTAACTGTATATTTATAAAATTAATGATTTTGCTAACTCAACAAGAAAAACAAATAATCCAAGTAAACAAGTTAGTCTCCAAAAGCAGTTATTCCATTAATAAAATAGTATTAGATAAAGTTTTCGTACAAAATAGAGCTTTTCCCAATCACCCACATCATTTGATACAGGGAAGGTCGAATGCTGAATACCCTGCTAAATACCAATAACAACAACAAAAAACTCTACTTATTATGTATTTTAGATTGTTTATTATCACACTCATTAAACAATGTATTAAAGATTTACGGAAAGATAATTAATATTACTGAATTTACTAATCGATTTACACGGTATGTGTCGAGATTGGAAAAACCTTTAATGCTTAAAATTTTAATGTAAAAATCAATTTTGTATAAAATATTATAAAACACAAAAAAATAATCGTCCGAATTTGTTTTTATTAAAATAGAAATAGCAATTGAAACAAACGATTTTTTAAGAAAACGTAGATAATATTTATTTTGTATTATAAATAAGTATTACCGCCATTGTTAATATTTAATTATAAATATTAACTTATTAATAATTATTTTATTTATGATTTAAATTTTGTTCCCAGTTGTCAAAATAAAAGAATTTAAAAAAAACATTGAGACAACTTATTAAACAGTTAATTAGTTTAAACGAATGAGAAACAGAAAAACAAATGAAAAACTAAGTGTATCTGATTAAAATTGTTAATGAGCTGCTTTTAAATTTTTAATTTAGTTTTATTTTTATTTCTGCTACATGTTTTCGATAATCATTCTTATTCTTCAACAACAACAGAAGTTCCATTTTCGCCCAGAATTAATATTTCTTTGCCTTCATTTGGACTTGAACGATGGGTTTAAACTTTATTTTATTAGGTTTAGACATCATTTAGCTGCTACTCAATATTCTCAATCTTATGAAAGCAAAATCTTTTCTGTTGTAATATTACTTCCTTATTACTTCGTAAAAAGTGAGAATAAAAACGACATAAAATTGTAAAAGAGGATATTTTTCAATCCGATTAAATAAACCTTAGAATATTTTTAAATCGAACGAAAAAAATCTTGGAAATTAATATTTTAAAATATAAAACAGAAATATCGAAAAATAATAAAACAGTTATTCAATTTCTCCATTTGAGTTAGCAACGTATTATGTATAAATTTCCTTATTTAAACCTATTCCTTATTCTAATCTATGAAAAAATTCGTCTTTCAATGGACTCGTCCGTCGCATACACAGCGCGTTGTAATTTAACAGCTAGTATATCTTGCATGTTCCTATATTTCAGAAACCAGGAGATACGCTGGTATATAGGACAAATGGAATTCTAAAAAAGTTGTATGTCCAAGAACATTGTAACGAACACAAAATTGAACACAATTGTAATTATTGTTTACGTAACACAAAAATAATGATGTTTATGTAAACAATTCATTGTAATTGATTACAATGATTGATACCAAATTTTCAGTTATGCTCATTTCATCTAATTTGCAAACATATTTAAACCTTGTATAAACAAAATAGTACCGGATCATCTAGTAAAATATAATTATTTACATCATTTATTTCCTATTGGATGTGTATGTTTCTTACAAACCAGAAAAAAATCTGTTGGAAACTTATTAGAGGGGTAATCCTGTAAATATAAAATATTTTCCTTAAATAATTCTGATAGGGAAAAAAATTCTGATATAAAAAATAATTCTGATGTAAATATTTCCTAAATAATTCTGATGGAAAATAGCGTTTGTCATTGTTTTTGTAATATGCATACACGTGTTGAAAATTATGATAAATTATAAGTTTATTTAACTTCGTGAGTTAACTATTTTTATCTTAATTCTTATCAAGGAGATTGCAACATATCCATAGTAACTGATTTTTCACAATTGTATGTAACATTCTTGTACAGATAAATTTTTATTTCATATAAAATATACTTTTATAAAATCTAATTAAAATATGATTTGAAAATTTATTAAGAATGGTTAAATAATTTAAAAGGGAAAAAAACTACATGATTGGAAAGATTTTTTTGAAAAAAATATTTGTTGTAAAAATTAATTTTGTTCTGTAATGTTTTAAAATGTTATCGAAGAAAAACATTAAAATTTCGCTTAATATTTATTAAAACTGCAAACGTACAAGTGTACGTAGGCATAGCGATTTATATTTTATTTAATTAGTACCTTACAAAAACTTAAATTGCTTAAAGTACTAGAAAAACGAACTAAAGAAGCGAGATAAATGGAGCTAAAGAAAAACTATGAAAAATTTAGAGCCGAAAATAAGACGAAAAAACTTCTTTTACTAGATGACAAAAAGAATATGTATTTACCTTTTTTTATTATTTTATTCATTCTTTCCGTTTCGCAAGTGACAAGAAGCCAATTTTTTTTAAAGATAAATTCTTTCGCAAAACGATTCAATTTGCACCAATCAAGAAATGGTTGACGATTTCCTGTTTTACCCAAAGGAAAACTCCAAAGAAAATAGCCAATAATTCTTTGACAAATAAAAATAAATAAAATAAAATAATGACTGCTAAGAACAAAAGCAGTGAAATTCCGGAAATATTTCCTGAAGCCATAACTGAATTGTGTCATAACTAAAGCATAACAACTCTGGGAGAAACGATTCCAAACCAAACACAATGGAAGCCTGAATGAAAACTCATTTCCGTTCAGCTCTGCTAGCAAACGACATTTCATTCGTTGCCACCGCAGCTGTTGGAATTTTTCCAAAAGAAATCGAAGCGAAGCAGCACAATGGACAGGCAGGAAAGCCTTCGTATTAGTTTTGCTCGCAGAAATCGAAATGAGATTCATTTCATTTTCATTTGTTTTGTTTCTGCTCACGAAGAAGGGCGAGCCATCAAGAAATTAAATCTAAAACAAAGTAATCCATTTAAAAATGGCACTGGCTCTTGATTTCATCTATTAAACGGCAAAGAAAGATCTTAAGCTCTAAAGCCTCGGCTTATTTATCCAGGAGATTGATTATATCTCGGTGCCTTCTTTCCACAGTTTTAACTGAATGTATTTTTGTTCAACTTTATTTAAAGCTTTCAAATTTTTCTTCCCTGCAAGATGCAATAGGCTTTTGTGCGATGATTTAATTTAATGGCTCGGAAAATTTTATGTTTTGGAAACATGAAAATGGCTCGAATAAAAGTTTTATTATGTTTTCTGAATTGAAAATAAAATGTCAAATGTATGTCTCTATTTTTAAGTTTGAGTGATATGCTGATTGTTGTTTGATGTGAAGCATTTTCATATTTTAAAAAAGATATTTTTTTCGCTCAAAATTTGCTGAAAAAAACTTTCTTTTGTGGTGGTTGTCCACTGCGGAACGATTTCTGTTCCTTTATTTATTATTATTATTTATTATTGTAAATTTATATTTTAAAAAGTGGTGGCAACATCATCTTTTGTTTCTTTGATTAGCTCGTGTATATTTAATTTAAGTAGTATTGTATTTTTCTGTAAATAATTTGTCTTCCATCAGAACTCAGAGAAGTGGTAATCTTTAAAAAGCAATAAGAACTATTTGCTCTGAAAGAATGAAACATTTTCTTCTGCAATCTGATAATTCTTTTTTAAACAATTTTTGAGAAAACGAATTCTGAATTCGAAAAAAAGGGAAGAATAAGGCAGTTGTGTTCTAGCTAGGAAGGTCTATGTTCGTTTTAATAAAACTTTTTTCGATATCATGAAGTTGACTAGTTCCGATGTGAGATGGAGTCTAAATTAATTATGTTAATGTCTAGGGCAAATCTGCTCACACTGTTTTTCTTTTATAATTAAAAGACATTTTAAAACCTTATTTTTTGAAACACTTTGTTTGAGATCCTAATTATAAATTTGCAAAAAAAAATCTATTTGAACTATCAAATTAACATTGCTTGGTTTTTAAAATACAAATATAAAAAACTAAAATGAAAACTTGGAAAATAAATGAAAAATTTAATTAGTAGTTCAAAATCATTCACATAAATCATTTATGGTTCATTTTAATTAAATTTCATTTTAATTAACACATTGCTGGTGTCTGCTTTAAATTCGAATTAAAAATATAATCAATTCAATAAAATAAATTCATAATAATAAAATTCACTTATTCTTTATTTCGTATATGCTTTACTTAGTTCATTGCTATTTTTTTCATGTACATTTATTTAATATTTTCTTTCTTCAAGTCAAAAAAAAATAATAATAGTTTTTTTCCAGCTTTTATTCAGTTTTATTGTTTTTCTGTTTGTAAAGATGGAGCATTGAAACTTTTTTTTTACTTATATCTTGATATACTAACAATTTGAAATTTTGTATAGTTGCGCTTAGTTTTCAATAAAACACACTATTTTTAAAATTTTCAGCGTCTATTTATCAATGAATCAAATTATTCATCAAACTTCGATCCCATAGTTGTGAATTCGGGAATAATTTCAGGTGATTAAACTTTAAAATATATATAAAAAATTTTATGCTTACTTTGTAGGAAATGAGTAAAATGTGGACTCAATGAATAAAATGAGGCATATGATCTAATAATATCAGGTACAAAATTTCATCATTTTATCACAAAAGTCTCAAATATATGTAACTACATATATGTTTAAACCACTTTCCAATGCTTGGATATGAAAAATATGCCGAATGTTTGCATTTTAGGGATCTTACACAAATTGACAAAGAACGTAATTATTGAATAAATAAATAATAATTTTGCTATTTATTGGTTCAAAAGTATTAAAAATTTGTAGAAATAATAATTCAAAGGAAAAATTACGTAAGTTTTTTTGCAAGTTGTATTTTTAAATTACATTCTGTAATTCACGATATAAAATGTTAAAGTATTTATCAGGAGGCATGAATTTTATAATTTGTATTTAAAACTAAAGATATGTAGCATGCTTTATTTGCTTGTGGTGCATTCTTGCATCGCGTCATCTGCACTGAAACTGTAAACATTTGCATTTTAATCTGTGATTGATCCTTGACCAACTTTGTTTCAACATATCTGTGAAAATTTTCTTGATAAAATTCTGAAATTTTGTACATTACCACATCAGAGGACGGGGCACATTTTACTCACTGGGAATTGTTTGTACGGAGTCCGTATAAAAATTTAAATTTCGTATTTTTTATGTTTAATCCTTTGAACATTTTTATCAATTTCATAACATATTTTAAATATATAATATGTCTAGTGTATATACAATATATGCCTGTGATCAATTTTTAAGGAATGAAGGCCTCGGTCAAGGTTTTTGAGACACCCTGTATAGCGTTATACTAGGTGTATTCGGAAACTAAATTCTGTTTTCAAAATAAACACTGTTTGAACTTCGTTTTGAATGTACGTAGAGTGGGGATATAGTGATAATATCTGTCATCATTTTGGTCATTATCATCTTTTTGGTTTTATGATCATGATGATGGATTGATGACGATTTGTTGAAAATCCATCATCATAATTGATTGATAATGATTTGCAGAAAATTCGTCATTATGATTTGATGGATTGACGATTTGCTGAAGATTGATTTAATTTAAGTTTAATCCCCTGAAAATTTTAATAGATTTCATAAAATTTTGCACCTTTTTTTAAATTTAACATTGTAATTTATGTATATGTCTGTGATCAATGATCAATATCTAAGGAATAAAAACAACGTCCAAGGTTTTTGAGACATCCTGTTATAAAGGATATATCAATATATACTCCTGTTTTTCATAAACAAATACCAATAAATGTTTCTACTGATCATTTATAACCATTATAATCGAACCCTTCGCCACTTTAAGAATAATATTCCTCTATGAAAAGAATACTTTAAGGCATCCGGAAAAATCACGTCTGAAAAATTCGCCCCTTATCATAATATTGACAGCCACTAAGTTTTCAAATTGAAATTCAGTCTCAATAGAAAGGCATCGCTTCCTCTAAGTCGGAAAAATGCACCCGTTTTGAATAGAAGTCCGATAAAAGCTCCGGAGATTTGAAAAGAAATGTCTTTCCTGGTCTTCTTGTGTTAAAATGAAACGCGCTTTAACTTCCTTTGAAAAGTCTTCATGGTAAACAAGGGAAGGTAAACAGAAAGTTTGATGTTTTTGGTAACAAGTTGTTAACGATGGAATATGGATAAGCTTTTGTGAAGTTTAACGAGCGAAATATTTTTGTTTGTCAATCAAACGGAGATTTAAAGAAATATCACGTTTTATAGAGACTCTTAAGTATAAACAAAAACAAAGTTCTGATATTTCAGACAAGTGTTTTCGAAACTGTAAAGATTTCCATTTCACTCATTATTTTCAGGTTTTCAGTTTCATAAGAATCGATATAATGGCGTAGTTTAATAATAAAAATAAATATTGTATCTTAAAGATAGCGTCCTGGCTAAGGGGTAGCTTGTCTTCCTAGTGTTCTGGGCGTCCCGGGTCTGGCATGGTTGTTTTTATGTGTTCTACCTGTGAGTAGTGTGAATGCTTCCCCCTGTAAAAAGGGGTTGTGCAAGAGAATCTGAAGCATGAAGTAGCTAAATCTTACTCGTGGCCCTAGTTGGCGCTATTGAAAAACAAGGGACGCTAATGCTGGCTTAAAACCACTGACAGCGATCAGCAGGCTTGTCAATGACAAGTGCCATGGTAAACAACAACATTTATCTTAAAACATGATTTTATTTGTGCGTAAGTGCAACAATTTTTTTTTTTCAAATCAAGAACAGGCTGCTGTGACCTGATGGCAAAGTTACGCCTTCGGAACTACAGGATATCAGTTTCGAGACCCGATTCCACAGAAGAAACGTCGTTTAAACAGGTTTGGTGTACAATAAACGCCCGGGCCAAATGTCTTCACACTAGTATAGTGTAGTGTCTAGATAGGGGTGCCGGCTCAGGTGTCGCCCTCGTCCTCTGACCTTGGTTCAAAATTGCGAAATTCCTCTCAAAATAACCTTAATGTTGCTTTAAATTGCGACGTTAATATAACTAAACTGAATCCCCTCAAAATTATGGAGTTTCCATTTTCGGTCGTCTTCTGCTCGCCAATTAAATCAATTTTTCACATTTTGCCACCAACTTAGCTGCTTCACGACCAGTTTTTGTTTTCAAATTGCCAGATTTCTCGCTTAGTTTCTCTTCGCGTTTTTTATTCATCTGATTGCTTTTTTATAAAAAAAAAAAACCATAGTAGGGTTAACATGTGTATTGCTTTCTGTATATAGATAATTGCTAGCCAAGAAATTAATAAGTTCCGTTTCTCGAAAAAGATAAACAAACCGGAAAATTATTCATTAGTTTTGCCACAAACGATATATCTGCAAGTAGAAATGACAAATAATATTGTTTTAAATTCATTTTCATTAATTATTTTTTTTCCATTTCTGTCACAGTTTCACCATTAAGAGCAATATCAATAGTTACTACGATATAATAATATTTTTCATTGAATTTTGAAAAAACAAATCTCAAATGTCCTGAGTCACGTAACTCTCTCTACCAATCACAAGGCGAACGATATGCAATGTTTACATAATTTTTTATATAAAATAGATAGAGAGTCGTATATTGACTATTATATGGTGAAGTCAACTGATATTACCTCTAGGTTGCGCTATATGTGTGTGTGTGTGTGTGTGTGTGTGTGTGTGTGTGTGTGTGTGTGTGTGTGTGCACTTGTAAAGTATATTTTTAAAAATCCGTCTTTCTTATTTTAATGGCACTGCAGAAGCAGGAAATGACCACAACGTTAAATTTGAAGTTCTTGTACAAAAAGTGCTATAGGTTGCTCGATATTAACAGATCATTACACTATTTGATAAAAGCAGGGGGATTAGTCTCCTCAAAACATTCTCACACGCTCTCTCATGTTATGTTAGACAAAGCCTTGCATGATTTTGCTGTACAATAGTCAAGAAATATTTACTTTTGGTGTGAATTGAAGGTTTTTATTGAATTTAGCGTATCGTCTTTGGCGAATTATTTGGCTATTAATAGTATCGAAATTCATATTTGCGTTTTCTACTCGTTTTTCGCAATCAAATGAAACAAAAATTTGACACCAAACTGTACTTTTAGTCACAAAATACCATGTTCACGTGTTTCTGAAAGTTTTGGCCGACAAATTGTCCTCCCGTAGTAGGGTTTGACTCATAATTCGACAAGTGTCAAAACAAAACGTTTTAAATTTGCATACCGAATTTCATTCGTCTTGCTCTCTTCTTTTTGTATTTATTGTGTTAATTTATATTCGAATAACCGAGAAGACAGTTTTGGAGATTTGTTTAAGAACATTTCTATCTTTCATATGTCATATTCAGAAATCTTATTTGAATTTCATGAAATAACAATACTATAAATTTCAAACATCATGTGAGGAAGATTTTTTTTTCATTATTTTCATGTTCACAAGTCAAGGTCATTGCCATTTCAGTTATCTTTTTAAAGTCTTTGCTAATTTGTTTGCCTAGTTTTTGTCTTGCATTATAATATTTAATTTTTGTGTTTATTTAATTTTACAGATTTTACTCAAAGTTTGGCAGAAATCTGCAAACTAGATTGATTTTATGCAAAGATTTAATCATACAGCTGAAAACTTCATTTAGTTTTCTTCATCACAAGTAGACAGAGGGACATTTTCCAAAAATGCGTGTTGTAGCAGTTACATAACTCTTCTCTTTTGGGTATTAGACGGCGATGCCTAATAGGCCATCCCATAATACATTGCGAGTGTAATGAGAATGAGATGTGATACTGTAATGTTAAGCTGCGTGCGTGAATGTCTAGTCTTTGTGTTTGTTCAGTGTGGGAATGTGGTGATTAAAGAAATGTTCCTGAAAACATAAGTCCTGCCGCTTCCTACACAGATCTTAATAATCTACATTCCACTATAATGTGTTCGAATTCTTGGATGGAGGGGTTTCTAAAACATGGTTGTTCGTCAAAATCTCGAGTTCTACTTTTTTGACTATTACTGTATTTTTTCTACAATACGTATACTAGAATGTAATCCATTCTTTTTCCTTGATTAAAAAATTTATATTCGTAATTATTTTAACATTTTTATTTAAATCATTATTAATTTATATATTAAAATCACCGTTTGTTTACTATATAACCGTAAGATTCAACTACAGTCCTATTATAGCAACCGTACTTTAGCAAGCCGTGATCAGCAAACGTACTTTAATTCCTTAGAGAATTTTAGGAGAGAAGCTAGTTAGCTGCGCATGCGCAAAGCTAGCTACATTCTGGAGTTAGAATTATGTTTGAACCTTTTAAGTATTGCTTGTAGTGTTGTTCGTGAGGCGTCTTCAAAGTTAAATATGTGTTAAAATTGTGTTAATAAATTATTTTCAGCCGTGTTTGCCTAGTTACTGTACCCAGTACATGTGGAAAACTTTACTATAACTGTATGTAGTTAATATATACTTATAATAAAGCTCAATGTGTGTGTGTGTGTGTGTTGGCGCTCTACAGGCCAGACCGTTGCACCTACAGCTACCAAATTTGGTACATGTATACCTTAGAGGTCGGGAATGTGCACCTCGGAGCCCTTTTTTCGAATTTTTAATTAGAATTTGAATTAATTAAAATAAAAGCGAAATTTCGACGTTTTTCCGATATATTTTCCGAAAATATTATTGCACAATCATGATTTTTATATCAATTTAAAGATTAAAAAAATTAGCTTTCTGACGGTATCAGTTTTTTTAATTTATAATGTAAGTTTCTATTTTTAACGAATTTTTAAAGAATTTTTTAACCATGTTTTTATCACGTGACTGGATAAAATAAAAGAATGCCAGAATTTCAGGCCAATCAATGCCCGGAGTTACTTCAAGGCTAATGAATATGTGATTTAACTGAACATTTTAGAACCCATTACTCATGGCGAACCAGATGGTCGCCAAAGGCGGCTAGTAAATAATATACATAGTTAATAATTTATGAATTACTAGCTGTTACCCGCGACTCTGTTCGCTTTGAAATTTTGATGTATATGTACGAAAACTTATCAAATAAGGACAAATTTAAAAAATTAAACCTTACTTAAATACGATACATTTAAAAATGTAAGTATATACGAAAAATATATAACATAAATACAATTTAATAACAAAAACAAACAACTAGCGTAAAAACAATTTATTTATATTGTATAAATAAAATAAAACAAAATAGCAAATCAAGTCCGGTGAAATTCATTTTATTTATGGATCGATATGGAGATAGTTACAACAATATTATAACATAGAAATTATTATTTTCATTGATTTAAATGAAAACACAGTTGTCAAAAATCACGCATGAACTTTCAACGCCAGTTGGCGTTACTCAAATACCTGACTTTCCTAGGCCAGTTGAGGTAACGCAATGCAGATTGGAAAATTTTAATTTCCTTTATTCGGTCTTCTTTTAATTTAAAAGTACTTCAGAATGAATCCGAAAGATCGATTCATAAACAAAATTTGATTTTAAATACATCAAACACAAAGAAAAGAAACAGAATCGTTTGAAATAATCGGTCGAAATTCTGAAAACCCTATACTGATTTTTGTTGGCGGGGGGGGGGGGAACTGCAGCCTTACTCCTCTTTGGCGGGATTTGACCTCAGCTTTTTGGCGTGAAAGTTAGTTTTTGATGAATAAAAAATGAACCTCTCAATGAACCTGAATACAAAGTAGCCTATGTTCTATTCCTGACTATAATCTATCTTTGAGCTAAATTTCATCCAATTCCGTTCAGCCGTTCTGGCGTGATGTAGCAACATCCATCCATCCAAACTTTCACATTTATATATTTGTATGGATTCTTTATATATGCTTAATAAAGGACAATAATGTTTTATCAAAAATAAATCATTGGTGATAGTTTTGATTTAAAAACTGGAATTATTTCTTGTTTCGAATTAGCCAAGCTCCATCGCATAATTTAAAGTCGAGTGCATTCCAACAAACTAAATTCGCCAATACAACAAACCCGAAGTCAATACAAAGCAATACAACAAAATTTGTTCCCCCAATTCGTCGCAGAACTTCAAAGGCAGGTCGAAATGCACTTCCTTTGAAAAGAACATGAAATTTAGTTTTTCCATTTACCTGAATGTGTCTGAATTGGAATCAGGTTCTGAATATTGAACAGAACAGGGGGTCGTCGAATTGAATTTTTCCACGTCAAACAAGTCCCCCCTTGTTCGTGGTTGTTCTTCGCAAACATCTTTGACCCTCGATTCGGAAGCATTTTCTCCGGAAACGGAATTCCTTCTTTTTTTCTTTTTTTTTCCCGCCATTTTCTCGCGGGCGCAACGGAAATTCAAATCTTCCGAAATGTATAAAATATTGATCGCGTCCTGGGAGATTCCAAGAAAAGAGAAAAGTTTCAGGAAGAAAAGAAAATGCCTCGGCATCTTTGGAGCACTGTCTGTGGCAAAGTTGGTGGGTGTCCTCTCCCCCACTCCCTTCTCTACAGTAGATTTGAAGGTTATCAAAGGTTAAATTTTTTTTGCCGTTGTCAGTCACCTGAGATAGATTTTTATAAGAAGGATACAAAGGAAGTTCTGCCTTCTGTGGAATATTTTTTCATGAACAAGCATTCTTTTATATATTCTTGGATATGCTATGTACAGAGTAAAGTATTGAGATGGGTCAAAAATTTGCCATCTATGTTTCTTGACATCATTCTATTTTCTTGTATATGTTATATATAGAGGGGAAGTACAGTAATCACCCAACAATTTGCCGTTAACCTATTGCCTATTTGCTTTTATATGTTGTGTATAAAGAGGAAATATTGCAATCTCCAAAAAAATTTGCCATGTAGATTTCTTACCTTTCTATTTACTATCTTTCTGTTTTTAAGTATAAGTTTTGACCAAAATAAACTATTGTAATTATCCCAAAATTTACCAACATTTAATTTTTTTGGACATGCTGTGTACAAAGATTAAGCATTCTAATGACCCTAAAATTTGCCATCTCTCAATAAAATGAGCACAAACTGTACTACACAAAAAGAGCACAAACTTTTTTTGTATACAAAGTAATATAATCGCCAAAAAATTTAACATTGAAATCTTCCTATTTTCTTTTATATGTTTTGGGTTTAAAGAGGACATATTATGATCGCCAAAACATTTGTCATGGAGATTTCTTACCTTTCTATTTTCTAGTATATGTTTTGACAAAAATAAAATATTATTATTGTCCCAAAATTCGCCAATATTTAATTTTCTTGCACATGCTGTGTACAAGCAGAAAGCATTGTAATGGCCCAAAAATTTGCCATCTTTCAATTTTTTTGCATATATTGTTTACAAAGAAGTACAGTAATCGGCAAAAAATTTGCCATTGAGGTCATATTTTCTTTTATATGTTGTGTATAAAGAGGAAATATTGCAATGGCCAAAACATTTATCATCTATATTTCTTACCACGTTTCTATTTTTTAGTATATATTTGAAAAAAAAATTTCTATTTTTTAGTATATATTTGAAAAAAAAAAAAAATATTGTAATTTGATCCAAAATTTTTCGATTTTCTAGTCAATTTCAAAGTATTGTAATCACCCCAAAATATGTCATCTTTCAATTTTCTCCGATACGGTGTACAAAGAGAAAATACTTTGAAAGCCAATTAATTTGACATCTTTCAATTTTTCTTGGATATGTTTGTATAAAGATTAAGTATTGTAATCTCTCAAAAATTTGGCATCGAGATTTCTTTTCAACTTTCTGTTTTTTTATGTATGTTGTGCATAAAAGAAAACTTTGTAATCACACGAAAATTTATCATCTTTCAGTTTTCTTGGATATGTTGCAAAGAGTAAATATTGTAGTTGCCAGAAAATTTGCAACCAAGATTTTGATTTACCTGATTTACCATTTTAGAGTTACCTGAAATACTCGAACCAAGAAATGAAAACTTTTTAGAAATATGGAATAGGAAATTAACTTTTTGGAAATAGTAGCGGATTTTCAACTAAGGCACTAATCTAATGGTGGTCGAAAGTAGATCAATTATATCACCAAAAATGGTCTCTTTATGGCATACTGTTCCCCTTTCCTCCATGTAAATTGTTGATATTGGGTAAGGTACGAATACCTTGCATGACATTGAGTACCGATAATTCCGAAAGGCAGATATTCGGCTCTAGTATTTCTATAAAATGAATTGGTTAAAAAAATTCGATGCTTATCTTCCAGTGTTCTGATGGATACCGAAATTTCACACAAAATTTGAAACTAAAATTTAATAATAGTCATAAGGCAATGTACTGAATTTCATTGCTTTAAATTATTACATTTGTGAATTGTTGTGTTTTCACGCATGCGAAAGTAAGGCTAATAGAGAGTCAACCATTTGACTGATTAGGTTCAATATTTGATAAGTATCTAAATACTAAACGTGTGTATCAAATTTTATTTCTAGTCTTTTCAGTTTTGCAGTTATCGGTTTTGCTTATAATCCAGCAAACAAACTTCCACTAAATGGATTTAATTCAAAATTTTACAGAAACCTAAACATTTTATGGGGACCTAAAACGAAGACTTTCGTTAAAATATCACATTTATTTATTTATTTATTAATAGATACAATATTCTCTTACTTTTCATAGAAAAGGTTACTAATTTAAAGTTACTAAAAAAAATTGCCTTACTATTAAAAATAGGAATCAGTCTTAAATTTAGATTAAAAAATACTCTAGTAAAAAATAAAGCAAAGTAAAATTAAAACAGAAAGTTTAAGCATCAATTTATTATGAATTCAAAAAATGAATGTCATTCAAATTAAACTTGTAACGTAGAAGAATACAAATAATATGAAAAAAAGTTAGAAAACTATTTTAAAACAATTTTTTTAAAAGTTTGAAAACTAATAAAAAACATAATTTAACTTAGAAAATACGAAATAACCATATTACTAACAGATAGAAAAACACTCAATTCCGATAATGGTCCAATGATTTTGTAAAAAAAATAGTCTAGCAGTTAAGTGATAAAAAATATTGAGAATTGAGAATTCGGTGCAGTGGATTACAAAATGAGAAATAAGCTTGGTTTGTAATTGTTAAGTTTTAATTTATTTTTTTCTTGTGACCTATTCACTAATTACAAAAATCGTTCATTAAAATGTTGCAATTTGTCACTACTAAATGCTTAAAGTAAAATATTCCTGTATAATAAAATATTCACGAACTGTTCAGAAAGTTTCATTAAAACATTCTAGATAAATAGCAATTGAATTTTATTCGTAAAGTACTTCGATCTATTATACTAATCTCTAACTATTCAGAGTGCCTGATTAAAGCGATCTTGAATTATAGAGCTGTTAAACATTTTAAATACTTTAATCTTTTCTAATGTTTCATTACGAAAGATTCAAAATATATGTTAAAATCTTTTTTGATTTGTAGCAACTAAATTCTGAATGTAACATATTCTTGTGTAGTATAATGTACTCATTAACTCAGAAATACTACAATTAATAATACAATTAAATACAACTCGTAAAGGTTTATTAGGACATTCTGGATATGTAACAATTGAATTTTATTTGTAACGTATTTATTTGTAACATGTTTCCATCTATTATATTATTCACAAATTAAAAATTGCAGATAAAGTATTCTTGATACATAAAAGCTACATTTTATGACAAATGTAATCTTTCTTTTCACTAATACTCCTTCTATGAAAGATTCAGAATGTCTGTTTAAAACATTTTCGATTTTCAGCGATGAAATGTTTTATGTAATTCCATTAAGAAATATTCTGAATATTTATTTAAATCTTTCCGCATCTGTAGAAAATATATATACATTCTCGATTTCTAGTAACGAAATTTTATACGTAATATATTCTTATCTAGTATAGAATCCACGGATTATACAGAATTTTTTTTATTAGAACGTCTAAGAATTCTAACAAATGAATTTTTTTTGTGACATATTTCTATCTATTATAACTTTCACGAACTATTCAGAATGGTTAACTAAAGTATTCTTGATACGTTAAAGCTATATTTTATTATTAATCTAATTAACTCTAATTCCCCATTTACTAAAGATTCGCATTGTCTGTTTTAAACATTTTTGATTTGTTGCAACTAAATTTTATAAATAACATATTCTTGTCAAGAATAGAATTCATGAACAATTCAAAAAGTTTTATTAAAGAACTCTAGGTTTGTAACAATAAAAATTTATTTCTTACTTATTTCTATCCATTACATTACTCATGGACTGTTTTGAATGATTAATTAAAGTATTCTTGATTCTAAGCAATTATTTTTCATGAATAATTTAATATTCTCTATCGTCACATTTACGAATGTCTGCTTAAAATGTTCTTGATTTGTAGCTACTGAACTTAAGAAATAATTTATTCTTGTCAAATAATTCACCGTTCTCTGACTATTCAGAATTTTTTATATAATCCTAGACTTGTAATAAGAAAACTTTATTTGTAACGAACGAATTTTATTTGAATCCCAAACTATTCAGAATGAGAGATTAAAGTTTTTGATTTGTAGCTGCTAAATGTTATTAATAATCTCAAATTATCCACTCTTAGAAGACCCATGTCTTATTAAAACATTCTTGATTTGTAGCAACTAAATTTTAGAAATGACATATTCTTGTCAAGAATTCCCCATTCCTGAACTATTCAGAACGGATTATTGGATGATCCTAGTTTTGTAACAGTTAAATTTTATTTAAAGAGAAGCAGATTTTATTTGTGTCACGAACTATTCATAATGACTAATTAAAGTTTGTGATTTGCTGCAACTAAATTTTATAAATAATCTCTATTGGCCCGCTCTAGGAAGATTCAGAACGCCTTATTAAAACATTCTTGATCTAGCTACTAAATTTCATAAATAAAACATTCTTAAAAAGTAATGCATTATTTATTAACTACTTTGAACGGCTTATTAGATCATCCTAGATTTGCAAGAATCACGTTTTATTTGTACGAGAAAAACAAACAAATAACAAATTTTATTTCTATCAAGAATTATTCAGAATTACTGATAGAAGTGTTTCAATTTGTAACAAATAATCTCTAATACTTTATTAAAATAAGAATAAGAATACCTAATTAAAATTAAGAATACCTTATTAGCCTTATATTCTTATTCTTATTAAAATAAGAATAAGAAAAAATGTAAGGTTAATAGGGTATTCTTATCCTTATAAGATAGTCTTATTCTTATTTAAATAAGAATAAGAATATGAGGTTAATAAGATATTCTTAATTTTAATAAGGTATACCTTATTAAAATAAAAATATATTCTTATTAAAATAAGAAAAAGAATACCTTATAAGAATTAGAATACCTTTTTACCTTATATTCTTATTTTAATAAAAATAAGAATACCTCATAAGAATAAAAATACTTTTTTAACCTTATATTCTTATTCTTATTGAAATAAGAATAAGAATACCTTATAAATATCTTAATAAGGTATTCTTATAATAAGAATTTCTGACATTACATTACAATTACATTTCCGACTTGTACCAATTAAATTTTACAAATAATCTATTCTTCTCTAATGCTCTCTCAACGAACTATTAACGATTATGGATTTCTTTATTAGGGCTTCTGTTTTTCGAGCGACATTAGAGCTAAACCCTCCATCAAAAAGTTCCTTCCGGCAGATACTTTTTTAAAATTTTTATCAGCAATTTTCATCCCGATTTATCTCGTCAGCCATTTTCAACGTTGTGGGCGGCCGCCCACAACGTTGTGGGCGGCACTGTGCCGTCCAATCCATTCTCAACAAGGAGGTTTTTCAGAGAAGAGCTAATCACGTCGTTTTAAAGGAATTGTGGAAGAAAAGTCCTTTAAAAATAACCTACTAACTATAGAATTTCCACTTAGAAATCCCATCCTCCTCTTTCGAACACTGAGAACTATTGGTTACAACCTCCTCCGAGAGAGGTTAGGGTGCATTATCCGTTTCACTCCGGGGCACAGTGCTCCAGGGAAAGTGCAGACGTGCTCAAGCAGCAGAAATAAATGCTCCCTCTCCATCACCTCATACGCCACACTGGAATGGGGTGAGGGGGTCGAGACAGAGAGCCCCCTGGCTCATGTACCAAGGAAAAAGCCCCCATTCTCTCACAATCGATTCGAAAGGATTCTTCTTCCATATGCTGATGCCTCTCGTCAAGGTCACAGCTGGCAAGGGCAGGTTACTTCTGTGCATCTGTTGTTTGCATTTTCGTTTTTCCAGTGATCTCGTCTTCGAAACAATTTTACACTTTTTTTGTATATATATTTCTTTGTTTCAAAAATTCTAGAATTGTTGAGCTTCGTAGATTTTTTTTCCCTTCTGGAATTGTTTTTGTCTGAAAAAAAAATGTGTTTCTTGTTATTTATTTTTTCACGGATAAGCTGTTGGTATTGGTTTTCACTTTAGACTTGGAAGCATGGTAGAATTTAGAACTGTCCCGAACGGAATCCAAATGGAATTTTGATGGACTTGAAAAATGCTCTTTGATGGAGATTTAAATTTGAACTTTTGGATACATAGTATGCAAGGATTGTTACCGTCTCTGTACTGTAATTTTACTGACTTCGATGCTTTCTGTCAGCTTATTCAGTATTGTCTCGGTTTTACTAGCTTATCAGATGTAGAATTACTTCATCATTTTCCACCAAGATATATTTTTAAAGGAACAACAGCTGCAAAAATTGATATTTGCGGAACTTAATTTCCAATTCAACTGTATCCCTAAAATATTAGAATTAAATAAAGATCCAATGTGAATTACACTCTCCTTTATTCTCAAATACTATTTATTGCAAATAACTATATTGAACCGGCATACTGGCATAGGAATAGCATGTCTTCCCCACGATCTGGGCGGTCCGGGTTCGAGTCTCAGTTCGGGCATGGTTGTTATTCTGTGTTCTATTTATCATAAGGGGGCCGCGGTGGCCTGGAGGTAAGGTCTCGGCTTCGGAACCAGAGGGTTTCAGGTTTGAGACTTGATTCCAGCGAAGAACCGTCGTGTGAGGGGGTCTCTTGCACGTTAAATCTGTGAGGCCAAACGTCCTCCCGTTGGTGTGGAGTGGAGTGGAGAAGGGTGTGCCACTTCAGGTGTCGTCCTCGTCATCTGACCGTGGCTCAAAATGACGAGGTCCGTCCAAAAGTAGTCCTCGTGTTGCTTTAAAACGGGAGTTAATATAACTAAACTATCTATCTTAAGAGAATATCTAATTCACTATTAACAACTATTTGAAAATATACTAAATCCAGATTTGGGATATCAAAACCAGAATAATTTTTTAATTTAAAACGATGCACCATGTTTCCGTTCTTTTCAACGTAATACTTCTGTTCCAAACACTCTATTCTCGTCTGCTGATTTTTCCAAAACTACTCATTTTTGTACCCCAAAAATCAATTCACATTCCTAAAAACATAATCGCAACCGTGATCTGGGTGTCTCGGATTCGAGTCCCGGTTCAGGCATAATTGTTATTCTATGGTCTATCTATGAGTAGTGTGAATGTGCCCCCTTTTAGAAAGGGGTTGTGCAAGCGAATGTGAAGCATGAATTAGCTAAATCGTACTTTTGACCCTAACTGGAGTTACTGAAAGACATGGGATGCTAATTTAGGTTTAAATCGCTGACAGCTTTCTGTCAATGGGCTTGTAAAGTGCCATAAGTAACAACAACAACAACAAAATATATATTGAAGACCTTCTGATCTTGAGAAGAACACTAACCATTACTTTAACGTTCTCTGTTAATTTTTTATTAATAGCTTTTTGATTAGGAAAGATGTCTTCCCTCCAATTCCACCCCTCCAATTTTAAAATTCCCAAGTTTTTTTATGGTTTGATTGAAATTATTACTATTAAATATTTTGTGAAGCAAATTCTACTATCCCCCCCCCTTCCCTGACAACTGTTATCTAGAAACAATACTCCTAATCAAGGAACAACTAAGCAAAACATAGATGTGATAGAAATAATAAATACATTATCAGTTATATCATAATATTGATAATAATTATGATATAATTGATAATGTATTAATTATTTGTTGACATTAGTGATGTGACCAAATTTATTACAATGTTATATTTTCACGAAGATGTAAAAATTCTACGCAGTTAGTTGAAACAAACAATTAGATTTATTAGAACGAAAATGCTCAAAACAGAACGAGACTCAGAACTTGATAAAAATTGATGAGGCTCAGCTTTTTCCCATATAGAAAGTTCGAGAACAACTCAATTTGAACATTTACGAAATTATGATATAATTGATACAACATTTAAATAATTATGTAATTGATAATGTATTAATTATTTGTTGATATTAGTGATTTGATCAAATTTATTACAATGTAATATTTTCATGAAGATGTCAACAATTTTAAGGTGTTTTCTTAACAAACAATTAGATTTATTAGAACAAAAATAACAACAGAACAAGACTCAGAACTTGGCAAAAATTGATGAAGCTTTGCTTTTTTCCCACATAGAAAGTTCAACACCTCAACATGAACATTTAAGAAATATCTAGAACCTTCCAGATCTTAGATAAACAATAGACAGCATTCTTAATAAAATAATTCTTTGGATAAAATAAGTCTTTGGATAAAATATTCTGGTTGAGATTCGAACCATCGATCTAGCAGTACGAAATGAGACGCTTTGGAAATTGAGCCAAGGCGCATGCTAATTATTCTGACTTGTGGGCTAGTTGAAATTCTATTTATATGTTAGTATAGATTGAATAATTATCAGTTAGAAAGCTAAATTGTTCTACTTTGTAACAAAACATTCCTTGCATTCCAACCATAATATAACATTCATAAATATTATTCTAACAATATACCAGATTTTCAAATCAATAAATGATTGAAAAATGTTTACAATCAAAAATATTCATTGAACAATAATATTGTTACGGATTTCCTATGTCCTAAAAATCCGTCGGGTTCTTTTTTACCTCGTAGTATATTATAGTGGTTGTGTATGGTGTTAGATGACGATGAGCACACACAAAATGATCAGTCCTTTAGTTGACGAACACAACACAGACGTTTATTTACAGGAACAGGACAGGACACAGACGACAAATATTCACAACACAAACATGTACAGGTGATAGCTATTTACAGTCGAGACGTACACACAACACACTGCAGATAGTAGTCCACGGGCTATAGTGACAATGTCCACAGAGCGGCCAGACAGGATTCAGCCGGAGAGGGAATCTTTATGGGATTCGCTTTACACCTCCTGGGTCTCTCCAGAACAGGCTGAACTATTCCTTTGTCTCTTCTTGCCTCTGCTGTCGACTTACTACTTCGAACAACGGGACTACTCCTTTGTTCGGGACAGCTCCGTTCCCGACGACGACACAATGGGCTACGACACACGACACAGACTTCGTCAGTATATGCAACACAGAGATTAGCAGTCCTCTGTTCAGGACTCCACAGTTCAAGACCTCTATCTCTTAGGTCTTCTCGATAAACTCCACAGCGCTAATTGTCTTCTTCGTTGAATACTAGGCCGTACAGCTTCGGCTTATCTCCACTGCCGCACTTCGGCTTGACTCCACTGGATTCTTCCTCCTTTCCCTTTTCTCCGCTGCTTCGCTTCGACTTTATCTCTCGACTTCGCCCGATTGATTTCACACTGACTTCTCTTCCTTATATATACCGGTGGTGGGCGGGGCTAACATCTTCTGGACCAATCAGGAGCGTTCTGGATGGATCTCGGCTCCTAGTGGACGGATCGGGAAAATTCTCGATGTTTCGGGTACTTTCCATTTTGTCGCCAAAGTCGCCAAATTCGTCGCCAAGTCGCCAAATGGTCGCCAAGTTTGTCGCCAAGCCTTGGGACCTCTGACGTCACACCTATTTACTATTCAATACACATTACTGTCAATCTGTCTTCCTTACATTGACAGTATTAGCGCGGGAAAGCAAAACCACAGGTTCGTAACAATATCATTCATTATTACTAGATGTAATATTTATTGTGTGATAATAAATTATTCTTATAAATTAGAAATGAATTACATGTTAATAAATAGATTTAAATTTATTATTCGTTTTTAGATAAATCAAACCTCTATCGAAAATAAAAGTGATAAATGGTAGTTTGAAAACAAGAACTTATTTTTATGAATACCAGACAGAATTCCTTCAATAAAGTTTCTGAAATTTTAATTTTACAATATGCCGGCCTTTTCTTGTTGATATAATCGTACTACATTTATTTTATAATTCTTTCAAGAATAGCAGAGCTGAATGTCAAAGACCCGTATCCATTTCTATGGAAATAGTTTGTGATAATATATTATTATATTTTTTATTAATAATTATTCCATGTCAACTATTTTCTATTTAGACTTCATGTGAGATAGGTTATAATGTCATTATTAAAAAAACGCTGCTATGTGTTTGTTAATTTGATGTCATATGCTTATATAATATATTATTTAAAAGATCTTTAAATCCTTTTTTTTTTTTTTTGCTATGAAATAGAATTTTACGTAAAAACATATTTAGATCAAAATGATCAATCTGAAACAATGAAAAATATATTTTGATGGAATAACATTGGAAGACTATGTTCTCGTAAAATTTCTGCATTAGAAATTATTTTTTAAACACTTTCTTTATGTAAATGCTCATTAGAAATTGCTGTCTTTCTCCAATTCCCTAGACAACCAATGGAACACCTACAAGGACCCACAACAAGGAACACTACAGGATGAAAGAATACCAATTCGTTTTTTTTTTTTTTTTTTTTGTTAGACATTGGCAGATCCATGCAGAAGATATTTGGGTCTGAACGTTTTGATTCAGTCCTTGTGTTGTTTTTCCACTTCCAACCCATCATCTCACTAAACAACCCATAAACAGGATTGGAACCCGACCATTCAAAGTTAGATTATTGGTTTTTGGCAGTATTTACTATGCACATTTGGTGAACTCGAATCGTATAAATACATGTGCGTTAGCGATCTTTAAGAGAGCAGTGAAGAGATATCACGCTATGTGGTTGGTTGACCTGTTGTACAGCCAATTAAAGATGATTTTTAAAGATTTAAAGATGATAAAGTTTTTATATTGAAACATTGGGGTTCGAATCTGTTTTAAAGGTTATTCTCCAAAGTTTGGTGAGGTCAACTTTATTTAAAATGCAACCTATCATTTTTTTTGCTGCAAGAATGAGCTTTTATTTCAATAAATATGGTTTTTATGGATACTGCTCTCCTCATTGGAGTTCCTCGGCAATACATTCTTCTATCAAGCTTTGCAAACTTTTCGGTTCAATTAACCTGAATGATAGCAGTTTGATTTCGATGGCCCATTATAATGAGTTCAACATTTCATAAAAATGCCCCTCCCCATTTTCAGTTTCTGTTCTCCAAGTCCATTCTACTGCTCGGAAATGAACTTCTCTTCTGCTTACGTTAGCTACTGCACATGTAATCAAGTGAATTTAGTTGATTGGACGTCTAATCCTGGCAGGGGCTTAACCCCGGTAATGAGAAAGCTGGTGGAGGGCTTTGCCTCCATTGCTTTTCTACGATCACAGCCCCTACACATACCATTTGGTATCTCACTCTTTTCATACGAGTTCTTCGCGAGGTCGTAATATGATTCTACTTTGGTATTTTTAGATACTTCATAAAAAATCTATGATTTTCTATACTAAAATACAGAAAGTACTTAGACTATGAAATTTCATTAAATCCTTTTCTACAGACTTGTGTTTAACGATATATTTCTGGAATACTAACTAATTACATGAATAAAAATGAATGCTTCTGTGTATGTCTCTTATGCGTTGCCGTACTGCTCATCCGATTCCTATAAAACTTCGACAACATGTTGCTTGCACTTATGCGAAGGTTAAATCCATAATACAATCATCTATAATATAAAAAATATTTTCGGAATCTATTAACCCAAGCATAACTTGCCAAGGGGACAACAGATTCAGTGAAGATGCTAAAATCAAACAAGGCGTTATTATTTGGTAGCTATTGTATGTAAATGCAATGTCTTTCCTCTGAGGTAATAGTGTTATTAGAGAGCGTGCGAGAAATTTTTAGGGGTACCAATTCTATAGCTTTGAAATTTTAACTAAAAAATTTTAATAATAACTAATTAAACTAATTAATAATAACTAATAAAATTTTAGCGTTTTTTTTCCAGTAACTACCGAAAATATTATAGTACAAATAATTTTGCACCATCTTAGTTTCCAAAAAAGTATCTTTTAAACTATATTAAAGATTTCATGGAATAAGTTTATTTTATGTGTTTAATCAATTTTAAAAGAAAATATTGTAATCCCATTTTCAAATATTAAACTTGATAATACTGAACAATTATGAAATGAATAACAAGATACAATAAATAGTTTCTGTCATTCCATTCTGAAAGAACACCAAGCTTCACAATTCTGAAAGATTACACAAATTTAATACATAGAAATAAATATTTGTTTGTTGAATAGAGTAATAAAAATAAAGTAAATACTATTTCTGCTTTTCCTTTATATATCCTTCAATTTCAATGAATATATTCGCTGTCGATAAGAAAATAAATATCATTCCTCCTATAATTCTTAATGAAACAAGATAACTGTTTCTAATTCCGAACAATATTTCCAAGATTATTTCTTGTGCTTTTGCAACGCGACGGATAGTAGCTAGTTATGTATATAGTATGACCTTACATTATGATCATGTATGGTATAGTGTGTTTTATTGACACAAGGTCCAACTTTAGACAAGCTGCGCCATAAACAAGGATTTTACACATTATGATAAAATCATGTTGTATATTTCTTTACCCAGTGTCTCATAATAGCGCCTTCCATTCCAGATACGAATACCTAGAAGGAAGGCGAGCAGCCACCATCATTCCAAACTCCGACAACTGACGATCTTCCCGTGAGCCCAGGCGGCCAGCAGCCACTCAACATGCCCTTCAGCATCAAACGCTTCACCATGCACCGCAGCACCAGCCTGCCGGGGGGTCGCTCCTCTGAGGGGAAGAAGATCTCCCTCACGGAGCTCCCGAACTCCTCCTCTCGATCCTCCAAGAAATCCGACAAGTCCAAGTCCTCCTCATCCTCTTCCTCCTCTCAGCAACAGCAACAACAGCAGCAGCAGCAGATGCAGCAGCTGCCCAACAGCAGGTCCATGGATGTTTCTGAGCTGAGGAGGCTGGGCAACCCCAGGCAGGGGCCGCCCCCAGAGCTGCTGGCCGACGCCATGGCGGCCACTGGCAACCAGATGTCCTCCTCCTCTTCCTCGAGCTCCTCCTCCACCATGGACAGGCAAAGGAGGGCCCTTCACAGCATCCAGGAGCATCCCAGCGGGCCCCTGAGTGGGAGGTTCACCCCGCAGCTGCAGCAGCCCTCCCCCAAGGGAGGCTATGGAGGCAGCAACACGGCCACCTTGCCAGCTCGGTGGAGGAGCTCTCTCCCACCTCGACCCTCCAGTGAGATGAGGGGATCTTTCAGCGACACGGGCTCTTCTGGTGGCAGTGGGACAGAAGTGCGGAGGCTGGTGGTCAGGAAGAATGGAGTACGTTTTCAAGGTAAGAGTCGTTTCGATTTTATGTGTTGTTTGTTGATTAACAGATGGTTTGGTGCATATTTCAAAAGTTATTTGGTGTCATGAAAACGTATGGTTTTTGGCGCATTTAGGCATAGTGTATAAAAGTGAATTGTGTGGATAGTCAACTAACTGCCCTCCGACCCGCCTCTAAGGCACGCGGATAAAACCGCGCAAGAGGGAATGACCGGGCCACCGCGACAGCAACACTGGCAGAAACTGTGGTTGAGGGGGGCATGGGCCATCACCGGCCAAGGTACAACCCTCCCCGTAGGGAGAACGTTCCGTCACCGATGGCAGGGCCAGTGCCTCCACATATTATTGTGCCCACCGGGTTGGCGAGACCCAACCTCCATACCAGAGGCATCTCATCCTCATTTCGAGGTACCCCCCGGAGGGTAGTTTGAGTGAATATGATCAATTTGGGAGAAGTGTAATCGAGTTCTATGTAGAGATTCCATTAAGCCTTCCAATTATGTTCTAGGAGTAAAGCACATTTCAATGAATTCGCCATATTTTTCAAAAGAATGCACATAAGTTTTGTGTATGAAAATGTGCATGTTAATGGTTAGAGCAGAACTTAAAAGAGATCACTTTCGACATTCAAACAAGATATCAGAAACTATTATTGCATACTTGTAATTAAAAATTTTATTTAGAAAACCTGAATAATTTCGATACTAATCCTTAAGCAGCTTTCACACGAGGCCAACTATTGCGTACAATAGAAGTTCAGGAAGTAGGCTGGACTTGACAAAACCCAATAGGAGAATGGTGAATAGCTGTCACAATGAAACAATCATTTGTCTATGTCCTATTTTCACATGATGCCAACTATTACTTTGTAATAGAGGGTCATAACTACCTCAAACTGAACCCAATGGGAGGATAGTAAATGGCTGTCTCATTGAGACAGCTATTCACCACTTGCGGTCACGTGAGCTTTCTAAAATAATCGTAACTCTCTATTACGCAGAATAGTTTGTGTCGGGTGAAAGCTGCTTTACTTTCCAACATCTTTACAAGCTGTACTGATATGGGACGGTCAGGAAAGTTCAGTTGAAACTTTATCATAAAAAATTTAGAGTCCCGAACAACATTATGTATACAGAGTGGATTTAATCATAAATCAGTTATTCCTTATATTAGTGGAACCCAATATATAAAATCCTATGTCTAGAATGCAATTGTTCAGAATAATTGAATCCAACTTAATTCTTCTCCATGCATAAAATATTCCAGATTTTCTATCTGTTCTTTCGAATACTCTAGAATAATTCTGAGGATTATTAAGAAAATTAATTAATTGGGTTCAGGAGTTAATATCAGTCAAAATTCCATATCCATTAAAAAATTAAAACATTTTAATAGAATTATCTATAACTTTCAACTCGGACAGAATTATGGTTCTATAAGCACTTCTTCAAATTCATAGGAATATAAATTTAAGGCTTTAAGAGAAATGATATAACGAAGTTTACAATGTCTTAAGTATATTAGACAGTGTATATGAAACTCTCAAAAATAATTAAATTAATTCTTGCTTTCAAATCAATTTCTATAATTTTATAAGTCTTATCAATTAATCGGCTGATTTTTCTAAAACTTTTAATGCTATATGACATGCCATTGCATAAGTAACGATGCCAAGATTTTATATTAATTGTAATAGTTAATTATAAAATGCATCGAAGAACCGAAACGGAAAATAACTATGGATAATTTTAAAGATATTTTAATCGATTAAAAAAACTGTTAAATGACGCATTTCTGTAAAAATCTGAAGATGAAAATAAAACTAAAGGAAGTGTAGTGTCTTCTTTGTGTGTTTTATTTATATAAATTTTATTTTTAATTTCTGTAAATTTTAATTTTTGTAAGATGGCAATATTGGTTGCCTAGCAACATCCGAGATTACTGTTTTGATAAAAATATATCAGTTGTGTTCTTTTCTTAAGCCATCGTATTTAATTTTGTTTATTTAAAGAATTAGAAGTTTACTACGGGAAAATAAATTAACATAGAATATCCATTTCAGGAGGGGTATCCCCAAGACTTTCTCGCATCCTCTCGTATAAACTTGTCGTACCAGAGAACGTTTTGTGAAGCATTGGTGTACAATAGTTACGAAATATCAACTTTTGGAGTGAGATTCTTTTTAACGAATTTAATAAGGTTGTTATTTTTTGCGAATTTATCATGCTGCATCGGAAATTCAAATTTGTGTTTTAAACGTGCTATCATCAACCGATGGAAACCAAAAGGTGGTACAAAAAAGCACATGTACCCACTTTTTTTTCCATTGGTTGAGGATAGCACAAAAGGGCACATTTTGATACAGTTATAGTTTCCATTAGGTTAACATTCTCAACCGAGGGCAACAAAAAGTTGGTACAAAAAAGCACATGTAGAAACAAAGTCCCATATAAAATTTGATATATTATAGCCATTACGTTTTCGAGATACCACGTTTAAATGCTTCTAAAAATACAAACCCACAGACAGTCAATCTGCGGATGAATTTGACTGAAAATGTGAATAGGTGTCTACAATATGGATGTTAAATTTATGTTCCGAATTTTATTCATCTAGCTGTATTTGTTCAGTAGTTATCACGATAATTTATATTTGAACAACCGTACAGTCGAACTTTCACTGAACTGATTTTACTCAGGAATTGGATAGAAATCGGCAAATTTGGCGTAATGACCATAAACCAAATTTCAACAGTCTAATTCAAAGCGTTTTGGTTTTACCTTTGTCACATACAGACGGAGGGACAATTTCCAAAAATGAGTTGTTGTTTTTTAATTTGGAAGTTCTTACACTTGAATATTCATCAAAATCTCGAATTTGAATATTTTGCTGATTACTATACTTTCTCTATACAACGTTTACCAGAAAGTAACTAGTCGTAAAAGTATTAAAGCGCTATAAACAAAAAAATATATGAAATCTCAAATTAGAAAATACTCTAAAATTTACTAAAATTTAAAATTCATATTTTAAATAAATTATAAATTTTTATTCATTTAAAATATTTAAGAATTTTTTTCTTCCGTGACTATTTTTAGCAAAGGGAGAGAGAGAGAAAGAAAGGACCTTTAAAGTATACGAACACGTTGAAACAGTCGATTTTAGCTAAAAATGAGATTTTTCAAGAATTCTTTTATTGGATAGACCCGTCTTTGAGTTATTCAAAACAGGTTACATTTGTCTCTATGTTAATTAGAAGTCAAGATATTAATATTTTCGTACTGATCGGTAAACCGGAAGTGGACACTTAAATAACTGGAAAAATTGATTTAAGGGGCCAAAAACACGTCAAAAATTTGTATAAACACAAATTAAGTTTTGAATATGGAAAATGTTTTGCACAGAAAAACACAAAATGGCAATGAGAGATTTCATGATGTTTTGTGGAAATTTGTACCTAAAAATGTCTTTGTTGAGCTCTGAATTCCTCAGATGAGGGGTATTTATGTCTGTACTACATTTCAACGATGGTTTTATAACATTACTGAATATCCTTACGGTTGTTGGAGTGTATTCTAGAGCAAATTCAGTTACAACATTTGTTGAGCTCGACAAAAACAGAATAAATGAATCTAAATAGCATTCACTGCCAAGTGAATTGCCAGAAAAAAATTAAAAATTAAAAATGATTAAAGGTTGAGGAGGAAGAAGTTATAACCTATAAATGTGGGGAATTTTAAATATGTGGGCCTATAATTTATAATTAAAATAAGTTACTGTATACTTTAAATGCACTTTTCTCAAAACTAAATATAGAATTACCCACTTTCTCACTGGTCATGGGTACTTTGAAAACTACCTATATAAATTTAACTTGTCTCCATCGTCTACCCGTGATTGAACATTGGTAGCAAGGAAAATGTTGAGCATGTGCTACTTCTATGTTCCAAGTTTGTCGGAACAAGACAAAATCTATCACTGGCTTTCCAAGTCATTAATATAAAGTGGTCTCCAGATTTTCATCTACTTGTTTCCATCAGAAGTGCTCTTGAAAAGTTTTGTAAATTTATTGCCAACTCCTGTTAAATTTTCCTATTTTTAACCTATATTTTCTTATTTTATTTTATTCTTCTATTAATCCTTCATAACTGTTAAATTTTCTTTTTTTCTTTTGTTATGTGTTGAATACTTACTTCTGTAAGCCTCGCCTGATAGTTTATGGTGCTCGGGCATTTTATAAATGCTTCAATAAAAAAATGCTTTTATTTCATTATTAAAGCCATTTCATAAATTTTAAATCATATACCGGGCCTAAACAAGCACGGATTTAACTCTACCGCGAGATGGGCGCATATTTCTCGTAAAAGGATAAAAATATATGGAAAAGGGGGAGGGGGAATAACGTTCCACAAACCTCCTTTCGGTGAGTGTACCTGGCAGTTTGCTCTGGCAGTTGAGTGGAAAATTTTTCAAACTTGGGCCACTAGAGAGGGTTCAGATTGCTTCTTTCGGTGGACGTGACTTATGGGAGGCAGCAGAAAAATTTCCTATCCAAATATTTTATCCTCTTCATAAACGTCAACCCCTCTCCCTTCATTCGAAGGGGGGTAAAGTGAGATAGATATGTCAGTCCAGTTAGAAGTTTATGGACTGCGGCCATAAAAAATCGTTTGGGTTAATCCGAGGCCATTTGTTGCTGGAAAGTTTTGACAGTAGTTTATTATTCTGATATTTCCGAAAATTTTTGAGTACAAAAACTATTTTGGAATAAAAAATGAAGTTAGGTTTTGAAACTTCGATAATCAAAGAAGTACATACATATATTTTATGTACATGTACATATGTTTTATATAAAGTAAATGCAAGCACACATTTTATATTCAGATTAAAAACCTGAGCTCAATATTTCAAGTAAGCTTAAATCCTTCCCTATTTGTTCTAAGATTTTTTTATAAAAAATTTGCAAACTATTTATTAACTTACTATTTTCAAAGCATATAAGCTTTTCGCAAAGATGACCCTAATTGCATTTAAACCCCTTTACATATAATGACCAGCTGATTAGACGTTGTTTTTAGATTTAGTGAATTTTTGGCTCGAAACCCAGTTCCCTTAAAAAAAAGCCTATATATGCGGTGGAATTAAATTAGATAATTATTAATATATCTATCTATCTATCTTTTTATGTAAAAACTCAACAAGGAAGGGTGAATTTTGATTCTTGATGTTGTTATGAAAATCGTCCAATATGTACTCGGTGTTTATTCAAAATATATCATACTCGATAAAATAAAACAATGCTTTCTTCCACAAATATGCTTGATAATACAAATCCAGGTGACAAAATCATAGTTAAGATACAAACAAACTACATAAGAAACAACAAATCTCTAAATAAGTATCACAGCAATAGTATCAATGGAACTTCACACCTATGAGCTATCGACTGCCTTGTGAACAAATTCCGGAGAGATTAGTTCCACCTGTGAGAATATTGGCTTTACACCGTCACAAGAACCCACGAAAGTACATGGAATTCTACAGAAGAATCTTCTGATCTCGGCTTTCATGAAAGATGAGTAGATAATTTTTACATTTTCCAGGATTTTTATTTTTGTCACCAAACACGCCTTCGAAGTTAGAAATCGTTTATTTAGCATCTATTAAGAATATTCCACAAATCACAGGTAATAAAAATGCAATCAAGAGGCACACAAGCAACACAATCAATCCACAAATTGCTGAGAAAATATCAAATCAGTCCTACCAATAGTAACTCACACCTCAGAGCTTCGGGTACACTCTGAGAAAATTCCAGATAAATGGTTCCTCGTGTGATTATCTCCATTTTATGAAGTCTCTCGAGAATCTTTGACAACACATGGAATTCTCCAGAAGAACCTTCCAATCTCGGCTTTCGTGAAAGATAAGGCTATAATTTTTACATTTCCCAAGACTTATTTTTGTCGACAAAAAAGAAACCAAATTTAGAAATCATTGGTTTAACATTAATAAAGATCTCCATTTTTAATTTATCTAATTCCTTCTTTCCAAAACTAGTATGACAGAGCATTGGTATTATACAATCGTAACAATATTTGCTCAAAAATTGTACATTTGAACCAATTTATTTTTTCAAAATATCTATTTTCCTATTTGCCATTGTGTTAACAATAAAACTCAGATCATAAGTACAGTAAAATTTGTAGCCTCGTCTATATTAAATTTTCAGGCTTATATATATCAGAATAGATGAAATATTAGTATTTTTCAAGTTATTTAGGCTATACAAGCGCAGTAAGGTTAGAATTGGTTCTTGCGCCATTAAAATCCACAAATCCAAATCCATGCTTATATATAAGTAGAACACTAATAATTTTATATAATAGACTAAAGAAAGAAATACAGATTGAAACCACAATTTTCTCCGTAGTACACAAAATACCTTACAACTGTGTATGCATAGTCATGTGTAAGTAATATAGCGAATGAAATTGAAGGAAAAAAAAAAAACAATTCCACTGACTTAATGAAATGAAATTCGTTTGTTATGTTTAAATTCATCCCATTTGAGAACATTTACTTAAAAAAATCCCATGGGAAGAATGTTTGAAAAAAGAAGACTAATATTAGAAACGTACATAAAATGATGTTTTTCAGTTTATCCTCAACTGATTTTTCTCTCTTTTCTGTATCCATTTATCCGTAATAATAATGAGAATATGTTCCTTAATGAGATGCAGGAAAGTCCTTCGTATCCTCAACGGACATCATTTAGCTAATGAGATAACTGAATGTCATGTTTTGCTCAGAATTTGGATTAAAACAATATTCCGGGATTAGGAAAATTCTATGTGACTTTTTTTTTAAATATATAACTCATAAAAAAATAACTGATTTTTTTATTCATTTAAGCGAAATTATGGAGGTACGTCTTGTTTTTTTTTCACTTGAAAGGAAACTTTAAAAAAAGAAAAAGAAAATAAGAAAAGAACATTGAATGCCATTTCCATAATTATGGTCCTTTTTTAAAAGGCTAAATTCCTATTTTATCATTTGTGTATTCATTGGTAGCTAATATTTCCAATTTTTGAAAAAAAATTACATTTAATTTTCAAAGAATTTTCAATCTAATAACTCAATTTTGCCCCCTCTTTCTTAGTGGCTAAAAAATCATTTTACTTAGTGGCTCATAACTCACTAAACAATTATAATGATGTATGTTAAAGAAAAAATGTATAATGATGTAAATTTTAATTTTATTATTTTTGCAAAGTTATAAAAATTACTTTGCAACTTTACATGAATGCCCAAATCAATAGTTATTCAATATTTGAATTAGAAAATAAATTTAGAAAACTAATAAGGGAAACTAATAAGGAATTCGGACATCATTTCGTTAATGAGATAACTGAATGTCATGTTTTGCTCTGAATTTGGATTAAAACAATATATCGGGATTAGAAAAATTCTGTGTGTTGTATTTTTTAAAAAAAAATAACTCATAAAAAAATAACTGGATTTGTTTAATATTCATTTAATTGAAACTTTGAAGATACTTCTTCCTTTTCGTTTTCTTCCCTTGAAAAGAAAGAAAAAAAAGGGGGGAAATGAAGTAAGAAAAGAACATTAAATGCCATTTCCATAATTATGTTCCTTTTTAATATGCTAAATTTGTATTTTATCCTTTGTGTATTCATTGGTAGCTAATATTTCAAATTTTTGAAAAAAAAATTGCGTATAATTTAAAAAGAATTTTCAATCTAATTACTCCTTTTTTTCCCTTTTTCTCACTAAACATTTATAATGATGCGTGTTAAAGTAAAGTTGCATATGTATGCATAATGATGTAAATTTTACTTTTATTATTTTTTCAAAGCTATAAAAATTACTTTGCAACTTCACATGGATGCGCAAATCATTAGTTATTAAATATTCAAATCAAAAAATAAATTTAGAAAACTGATAAAGGAATAAAAAGGGATGCCAAATATATTATATATTTTGTTCAGAAAATCATATTTATTACTCCAAGTCCTCCCACTAGTGTGGAAGTTTAGAAAGAGGAGTGTATCTCAGGTGTCATCCTCGTCATTTGAAGGCGGCTCAAAATTACAGTCCGTCCCAAGGTATTCCAAGTGTTACTGACGTTAATATAACTAAATTCGTAAACTAAACTTTTTACACCAGATGTATGCATAAATTATGATTCTATATGCGTATAATTTATTTTAATAATATGTAGTATATTTTATCATGCTATCAAGTGATTCATAAATAAATGACATTTCTTTTAAAGGATTTATTAACATATAAATATATTAAAATAGCATTTTATGTTCTTTGCAAGCAGTTAACGTGTTCCAGTTAACGTGTTCCATGTGAAAAGTTACAAATAATATCTTACGACACCGCTAATGATTTTCACTTCAAAAGAAAAGCAAATTCCATTCTATAGACAGCTTCCTTGAATGGTCTGTTTCTCTTCTTAATGTAATTTTTTTTTAGCCGCTTACAAAACATCTGCTAACTGCAGTTCATTTCCATGAGGTAAAAATTCAATTATTCTGATATGGAAGCGCCATCTATATTCACTATGTTTCATTATGTGTAATCCATAAATTCAATAATCATTCTCGGCAAGATATATTTTCATCTATTCCAATTTTATGACATAAGTATTAATAGTTTTATATGGGCCATTTGTCTCAGTATCTGATATTAGTTGGTAAACCAAAAATGGCTCTTTTTAAAATATTTTCATTTCCAGTGTTTTAGTGTAAAAAGTATTTTCGTATGATATATTAGATTACATAAAAACCTAATGATAATCTAATGGTATTTTAGATTACATAAGTTTTGTATACCAGTGTATAAGTTGTGGTGCTTGGAAAGTATTCTTTCTAAATTTTACTAATGCGTTCTAGTTATCTTTCTTCGTTACGTATTCTTGCACTTTAAGAATAAAAAATATCGTTTTAAATATAACACAGATCGATTCTTAAAACTATTAACACATTGTTGCCAAATGTATTTTAAATAAATAAAAACCGAAATTCCAAAAAAGTAAAGTAATACTTTAAAAGAAAAGTAAAAAAATAAAGGCTAGGCCTTGATTTTTTAACCTTTGCCTAGCAACGAAATAAATTTCATTATTTCAAAGTCATCTGCATCCATTAAATTATTCATTAAAAAATATAAAAGATAAAAACATAAAATTTATATAAAAAGAAATTGGCATCATTGAGAACTTAAAAATGTTAAATTTTATGAAGGTAAAAAAATATTTTTGTATCCTGTAAATTTTATTACTGGAGGGGGGGGGGGGGAAGGAAAAAATGGCGGAAAATTCCAACTAATTGAATATTTTTTAAAAAAATTTTGCACTTTGAAAATTTGGTAGTATTTTATTTGGACTTTAAAATATGTTTCGGAAATTCAGACATCTAGTCATAACTTACAGGTTATGTCCAGACGTTAAATTATAAGAAAAAATTCAGAAGATAACTGATGATTTTATTGCATCTCTAATACTCTTAAGGTATCCGACTACGTTAAAAACACTTATTAAACCACATTGGGGATTTTTCTTTTAAAAAAAAGTGTTATTTCTTGTCATTCAGACTTTTCTCTTTCCAAAACAGTTTGTTTTTTCTTAGAAAAGGTAGGTCTAACCTATTATCCAGAGGAATTTTAAGCAAAATTTATTTTTCAGCTAAAATTTGTCTTCAATTTTAATTTTCATAAAAATTATCCACCATTAGCATGATATCTCAAAATCTAATAGAGACATTTACATACAAATTTCAGCGTGTGTTTTAAATGATATGGGCAATAAAATGAACCAAAAGTTTTAGTGTTTGTGAAAAACTTTTTCATTCATAGGCGTTTTAAGAAAAATTAAGTTGCGAATTTAAGGAAAAAATACATATATACGTATATTTGTACCCGTAACTTCTTTGCATCTCAAAATGTTTCTTATATTTTGGTTCATTTCATTAATCACTATATTCTATAACTTGTGTGCAAAGAAAAATTGGGTTACTGCATTACCATTTTGTGTAGAGTGTGAACCATTTCGGTTATATTTCACTAAAATTTACCACAAATTTGCTTATTCTCAAAATATATTATATTCTCAAATAATGTTTTTTATTTATAGTGTTTATAATTGATAATACATCTAAAAACCAAAAATAGCTTTTTTAAAAAAAATCAAAAATTTCAAAAATTTTCCTTTGAACGTAGTTGGTTACCTTAATATAAATACAAAATTTTAATTTAAAAAAAATTCCTTTTGATAATGGATTTGAAGAATCATTTTTCAATTTTTCTACTTAAACCTTTATTTGATAATTTAAAAATAGATAATGTTTTCAGTTTCGAATACCACCTCCTTATCATTTTCCTTTTATTGAATCTTCTGGAAGGAGGGTGGATAACGATTTCGATGATGAGGCAATTCTATTTCCGGGGTCTAAATCCCCACTTTGTATGCACTCAACTCAACTCGCGCCAACTCTCGTAAATGCGTATGCTCCACACAATGACATCGGAACGCATTATTGTCAAAAGAGGAGTGTTATTATTATCTCCATCCAATGGTAATTGTGCTTAGGGCTCTCTCTTTCCATACATATTGTTCTTTTCCTTTTTCCTTTCCAAGCAAGTTCATTTTTATCTTGTTTCTACCATTGGCCAAAGTAGTTCCATTTCAATTCGATTCAAACATAGCTGCGTTGCTGCTGTTGTTACTTATGGCATTTTACAAGCTGTTGTTGGAAAAGTTGCTGCTGTTGTTACTTATGGCATTTTACAAGCTCTTGTTG
>JAPMOQ010012849.1:2605681-2637158 GCA_026543055.1 Argiope trifasciata | reverse complement strand
TTTCCGAAATAAATAAAAAAAGGAAGAATGATTGTCGGATAGTTTTTGCACATTTATTTAATTCAAATTTTTTCTTGCTTGTACAGATGGAATTTTTATTTCGAGATTCTATATTTAAACACGGGATTAATTCTTTTTTCACTGACTTTCTAATGTATCAGTGTTACAGGTAGCAATGCAATATTTTAATACTTTCAAACTCCAATTATTGATAAATCTAATTATTAGCAGTAATTTTTCACATTATTTATTAGAAGTAATTAAAAATAGTAATTTTTAACCAATATGAACAAGCATCTTTTTCAAAAATTCTGTCTATACAAATTTATCAATAATTAGATTTTGAGCAATTTTAATTCAATTCGTATTGCTTATGTGTGATATGGATGGTGAATTAATCACTACAAGGATTTCGTTATTGTGGCCCGTATCATTTGGAATAGAAATGAGGCCCGTATCATTTCCATTGTTTTGTCAAATGTTTAATCTCTGAATATTCTCATTTTGTTTAAAACAAAGAAAGAAAAATTCTACTCAATGTTTGTGTCGTTTATTTCAAAAATGAGTTTATATGTGAAACGGTATCTCAAAAGTTAGAAGGTAAATGACCCGAATATTTACCTTTGTAATAATGTCACGGGATTTGACTCCTTTTGAATTATTCATATGTGTAATAAATACAGAATATAAAATTTTTATTAAATTAAAGTATCCGACTACGTGAAAAACGCTGGTTATCGACCACTTTGGGGAATTATTGCTCCTTCTAGATCAGACTTTTCTCTTTTCAAATTTCATCAGTTTATCTTTTATGGGAAAACGAAGGCCTGACCAATCATTTCATTAGAATTTTAAGCAAATCCTATTTTTCTTCTGAAATGTGTTTTTAACTTCACTTTTCTCAAAACTTTAAATTTCTTCAAATTTCTCTACCGTTAACATGATATCTCAAAAACTATTAAAGGTATTTGCATAAAAATTTCAACGTTTTTTAAAAATAATATGAGAAATGAAATGAAGTACAAGTTATATTGTTGGTTAAATACTTTTATCATTTACAGATTTTTTTAGAAAAATAAAATTCTGAATTTATGGAAAAAGTGCATATATACGCATAATTTTACCCGTAACTTATTTGTATCTCAAAATTTTTCTGAGATTTTGGTTCATTTCATTCATCATTATATTCTATAACTTGCATACAAAGAAAAATAGGATTGCTTCATCACAATTTTGAGTAGAATGTTAACCATTTTGGTTCAATTTCATTATAAGTTACTACAACATTTCCTATTTCTCTAAATATATTATCTTTTCAAATAATTGTGTTGTAATTATGGTATTTTGTATTATGATTGACATTACATCAAAAAATAATAATTTTAAATAGTTTTTTAAAAAATCCAATTTTTTAAAAAATTTCCTTCGAACGTAGTCGGATACCTTAATAAGGCTTTGTTGTCTGAAGACATGGAGTTATATTTACGGGAATTTACGGATATTTATTGAAATTAAATACTACCAATATGCCTGATTGTCTTGTAAAGTGGCTAATCTGAATAAATGAAAATGAATGTTTGTCTGTATGTCTCTTGTGCCTTCGTAAACCGTTCATCCGATTGCAATGAAACTTGGTCTGCTTATTGTTTACACCTACGGGATGGTTATAGGGATTGTACAATTATCTAAAATTTAAAAAAAAAATCGAATCTCAACCGCATCTATTTACCGAGGATTATGCTCCAAATAACTCGCCGAGGAGACAATAGATTCTCTAGAAATGCTAAATCCCAGTTAAAGGTTCATATTTTGTAGCTATAGTACGCAAAGTCACGATAGTCATTCTCAGATGTAACAACTTTTTTACAGATTATTTTACTGAAAATTATGGGGAGACCAATCCTGAGAATTTTAAATTTTATTTAAATGTTAACGTTTTTCGCAGTAAATTCCAAAAATATTATAGTACAAACATTTTTGCACTATCTTTATTTAAAAAAAATTATCTTTTCAACAATATTAACGATTTTTGGTACAAATATATTTTTTATGTTTAATCGATTTTGAAAGAAAATATTTTAATCATATATTAAATTTCAAAATTCTGAACGAATATACTTTTCTTTCATTACCATTCTGAAAGAACACCCAGTTTAGCAATTCTAAAAGAATACACAAATCTAATACATAAAAATGAATATTCGTTCGTATTTTATATACTGTCGTACCGTTCATTCGATTTCGATAAAATATTGCAAAAATGTTGACTGATTTCATTTTTTTTTTTTTTTTTTTTTTTTTTTTTTTGCGGCAGCAACGCGCCTGGTACCAGCTAGTATTCAATAATGGAAGAAATGCAAGAAAAATAAATAATAACGTACTTTTGCTTTTAATTAAAAATCAATTACTCACTGTACTCTAAAATTAATGTTATAAAATACTTTTATAAATTTTTTAATTAAAACCAATAACATAATTATACCGTTAACCAATTATTGTAAAATTTTAAACTAATTTAATAAAACCGAAGTTGTAAATTATGTGATTAAATTTCAATGAACAATGTAGTATCTTAATGTAAGTTTGTGTCTTAGTTAGAATTTAAAAATTCTTTTAAAAACTAATTTATCAATCTAATAAAAGTTCCTTAGTTATTTTTAAAGTCTGTCGATACTTTCCAAATTCTAAAATATTTTTTTCCAAGTGACAAATTTTCAAAGTATACAAAAAAAAATGGGGGGGGGGGGGGGGGATTCTGTCTAATGTTTTTATGAATCAGCAGTTTAGTTTTAATATATATTTTCAACTTTTACTGAATTATATCTGTAGCTTCATTTTTAATACACTTTTTATTGAAAGATACTTAAAATTTGAATTCCAGAAGAACATTTTATATAGAATTTTTTTTTTTTCAATTTTCCTTTCTTTTCAAACGAAAATAATATATTAATTTATTTAAATAATGAAATAATAACTATACCGATTTATTCTCTAAAATTTTCGTCTAACTACAAAATCGAAAATTAAACACAAGAATTAAACTCTAACTGGTATTCAGTAAAAAATAACTCATCTTAAAATATCCTTTTAATATATTTTAAGGATTCAAGCTTAATTCAGGAGATTCATCTTAAAAAATATATTTTTTGATACATTTAAAGACTTACTCTGATTCAAAAGAAAATCAATTTAATAATATTCTTTGAAGAAATTCTAAAAAGTTACATTAATTCAAAGAGAAATTAATCAAAAGGATTTTTCGGTAAATTCTAAAAGGATTATTTTTTTAAAGAAAAATTATATCGTATGATGAAAATGAAGTAATATGATAGAAAATTCTAACGACTTATCTTAAGTCAGTAAAAAAAATTAAAGTATTTTTTCAGAAAATTCTGATGATTTACATGAATTCAAGAGGAGCTTGATCTTAAAAATTCTTTTTTCAATACATTTTTAATGATTTATTTTTACTCAACATTCTTTCCAAATTGAAGAAAAATGTTTATCAGTGAAACTTTCTGAACCTCATATATTACTTTGCACGGCAAAAAATATAAATGAGGATTCATTTTTTCACGAATAAATATAAAACTTGGTAAAATCCATAAGGGGAAAAAAAATACTCTCTCAGTAAATTCTACAGAACTTTTATTTTATGCTTTGCATGTTATATCATCTCACTTTTTTTTATTGCTTTAATCATAAATTCTGTAAGAAACTAACTTATCCATTTAGCTAACTATCAATAATGGAAGTTGAAATTTAAAACAAAAAAAAATTACATCAACTGCTTCTAAAGCCAAAATGTTTTATTTAAAAATCCCGTTGAAAATAAAGAACATTTCTTTCACAGATGGATAATCTGTGCATTTTTTATTACTCAGTGTCGCCATCTTGTGAGTATTTTTAATATGAAATAAATATTTGGATTTATTTCTCCTCAGCAATTTACTTTTATTTTTCTAATATTAATAACTGTTCTTAATACTTTAAACAAAGCCGTCTTATAAATTATTCGATGAACGTTTCAGTTTTGCATGGGCTCGAAACATAAACAGCATTCCTTTCACATTTTAAGATTATCATAAAAGAAAATAATAAGGTAATTAAATATATCCATGAAACAAATTATTATTATCCATTAAATTAATTAAATATTCTTTTGCTTTATTAAATTAATTCATTATCGGGTACAATATGTATAAAGTAGGAAGATTAATTTTAAAATCAAAAATAACGAAGAAAGTAAACTTTTAATCATATTGAAGAATGATACATCTGAACGGGACGAATTGTGAATTTATTATTTAATCATTTATTTCATTTTTCGACGTTTTCGTAATATTATAGAGACAAAATCATTTTTTTTCGTGAGCAATAAAGAGTCTACATCATAAAAATAACGCTTAATTGCAAAGATATTTTGATTTTTTAATGATAAATTTTACATTAAGGCATTTAATTACACATTTTAATGATAAATTTTACATTAAGACAGTTAATTACACATTTTAATGATAAATTTTACCATTTTTAATTTTTATCATTCTATTTGATCTCAATTTAAATTTTTACTTACGAATTTTTCACGGCAGAACCATATACTTCCAACTGACTTCCTTTTCAATTGGCTCAAATATTTAGTAAATTTAAAATTATTTTTATTGAAACGTGTTGTCCTAGTAGATTCACCAAAGAATTAATACTGAAGTTTGTAATATATATGTGTCATGCAAGTTAATTTGCCCTAGACTTTACCATAACTAATCTAGTCTCCATCTCGCATCGGAATTGGTCCATTGCATGACGGTAAAATAACGAGCTTTAGACGGAAAAAGTTTGAAAAAAATAAATATAGATCCTCTTAGCCATAATAGAACTTCTTCTTTGGAATTCGGAATTCTAAATATAACAGATGATGATGCCAACACTTTTAAAATAAACAATAACAAAAAAGGGTGTTGCCACTACTTTTTAAAATATTAATTTAACAAGCATTATTTACAATAAAATAAAACACTATTTAACAAATTAAATATGCATGAAATAATCAAAACTTTAAAATAACAAAAGTTGGTGTTGCCATAACTTTTTGAAATATTAATATGCTATAAAAAATAATAATAAATAAATAAAGGAATAAAAAGCGCTCTGCAGTGGAGAACCGCTACATACGTTAGCTCATAATACACTTCTGCTATAAAGAGTATAAGTATGCATTATCTTCATAGCCGAAGCCCTAGTCTTAAAAGCAGCTACTAAAAGAGTACTAGATTTACACATTCCTGTATGCATCTTTCCAGATTCGCGTTAAATACTAATGATTATTGACTCTCTTAGAAGAAATCAAGAAATTATGCTTGTTATAAAAAAAATGCTTTTCTTTTGACTCTTGGTTAGATTTAGAGATTGGATTCAACCCTAAGTAGAAATTCGAAAAAATCGGCATGCATAGTTTTGGTTAAAAAGTCAACTCATCCAGAAATTGTGCCGCCAAAACATTAAATCTTAATTTAAACAAAAGAAAATCCATATATCTCAGTTACAAAAGTCAAGAAAGTTATTCTGGTCACTTGTAAATGAGATCTATTCATTTTTGTTTAATCAATAAATCTCATTTACAAGTGAGGAAATTCTAAAGAAAATTCTTTAAATCCGATATGCCTACTCTGAATTTTTCCTGGTGTAATATGATGAATTTTACAGCAGCAAAATTTTGACTACTAAGTTTGGATTTCTTATCCACCTAAGCAGATAATTTTGGAAAACAGTAGAATGCCCATGTAAAATTGATTATGGTAATATAACTCACTACATTTTAGGTGTGCCTACTATTCTCAGAGAATAGAAGAAAAAAAATTATTTTCAAAGTCATTTTCATAATTTAAGTATTCTGGAACTCTTAACGAAGGATTTAAAGACTGAGTGAAAAATCAAGTTTAGCATCTGAATTTAAAAAATAATAATAATAATAGTGAAGAATTTTAAGAAGCTAATTAATACTAAGTAATTTTAATCGATGTATTATTAACAGTTGACTACAAACTACGCGATAACTCTTTCTAACTTTTCTACTTTCTTTTCTAGGATCAAACCATCTATATTATTAGATGACACCTTCTCTACAACAGCTAAAAGATAAGAAAAAAAGGGGTCAACTAATTGGGAGGATGGTCCTGATATCGGGCGAGGGTAGTGGCAATGAACGTGTTAAGATATGTTTTGAAGTTATTTATGAAATTGTACTAACCCCTATGCTTCGTATTTCACCAAGATACACTTCAGGTCTGAGGATGAGGAACTTCCGGTATGGTAGTTGATTCTCACCACCCCAATGGGTACAACAATGGTGTGGGGTAGGCTACCGCTTACCGATGGCAACACGCACTTCCCACGGAAGGGTTATACCGTATCTAATGATGCCCCTTCGGACTTACTCTCAATTCCTGCCCCTGAAGAAGTCTGGTCATTCAAATTTAATGTTGCTCCTTAGTGAGAGATAGGAGTATCATCCCCTCCTATCTGATTTGCATCGCTCCTTCTTCGGTAAACTTCGGCCACTGCCACTGATTTATCCATTTTAAAGAGGATCAGAGGGCTAGAAGCCACTTGATACTGTGTGACCCGAATTTTGTTTAGAATTTCAATTCTGTTTCATAGAGAGGACTTTGTCCCCTTTTCTAAATGCCCAACTCGTAGGAGCCATTGTATTGATTATCGGTACAACTGAATTCATATGCCACTTCAATAACTAATTCATACCGGCGTCCTGGCTTAGGGGTAGCGTGTGTTCCTAGTGTTCTGGGCGTCCCGGGTTCGAGCATGGTTGTTATTCTGTGTTCTATCTGTGAGTGTTGTAGATGTACCTCCTTTTATAAAGGGGTTGGGCAAACGAATGTGAAGCATGAAGTTGCTAAGTCGTACTCTTGGTCCTAGTTGGTGCTACTGAAAAACAATTGATGCTCATTTCGGCTTAAAATCATTGACAGAGATCAGCGGACAAGTGTCATTAAAAAAAAAACATAACTAATTCCTTCTCAATTTTGTCACCCTGCTTTCTTCAAGAAAGGAAAGGATTTCTAAGTCAAGGCATCGGATGTTTAAGAAAGATCGCTGAAATTCTCATTCTAATGAAGATATCTCCAAGATTCTTATAGTTTCTGGAATCTTCTGTTTTTCCCCACTGAGTTGTAGAATGGAGGCCAAGAATTTTTGTTAAAACTGGGTGTCATTGACAGGGCATCGGTCAGAGCTATCTGAAAAACTATTCTTACTAACTGTGCTGGTAATCAATATTACAAACTCGTGGCAACATTTTTTGACTGAGTGTTATTAGTAAATTGTATGTAAATAACATTTATATGCACATTCTGACATGCTTGATTTAAAAATCGTTCAAAATAATCGAACAAGCAGACCACTGTCCTACCAAATTTGGCACGATGTTTGATGCTACTTGGGGTGGGGTTCTCTTTAAGAAATGCTTCGCCAAATGTTAGTTAAAATTTAGATTTATTAAAAATTAATCGCAAAAAACAGGACTTTTCATTAATAATTTTGGAACATCCAACTGTTTACAAATAATTCTCTAGCCGAAATTTTAGTAATTTCTATTTTATTTTCGTAAAATTATTTTCTCTGATCTTAATAATTTTTTTGAAAATATTATAAAATTTATTTTGCAATAATATTTCTCATTTTTTAACCACTGCATTCCTACACAAACATTTTATTAATAACATAATTTTTTTTCTATTCTAGTTAGTGCTCTTACAATTAATAGAATTTTTTTTAAAGTGGTACTTTTCCATTATACCGGCGCAGGCGAAAAGTCGCCAATAATGATGCAACCAACGCCAAAAGGAATATCACCACCGGTAACCTTTTGCCGCTACATTTTTAAAGAAAGTCTCGGCCATTTTATCGCCTGCGCCAAAATTGCGACTGTGTGATGCCGCCAAAAAGTCTGCTTGGCGAGATTTGCGCCGGTATGATGGAAAAGTACCAAAAAAATTAAGTACAGACGAACAAACGAAGCCTTAACTAGAGTTCTAAACCTTCTTTAAAAAAAGTTTGTTTTTTTTTTAATTTGAGGCTTCTTTCAAGTTTTTAATTTTTGAAACATTTATAACAATTCATTGGTAACTCTAAATGCAAGTTATTTCTTTCAGCTGATAACATATTTATTTTGAAAAAAATAAATATCCTTTCATGAAATAATTTCAAGTATATAAAAAAACTTAATCCATAGAAACAATTTTTTAAAAAGCTCTGTCTGCTAAATGCCTTTTTATAATTATATTAATCACATTTTTTAATCATTGCATTCATACACAAACGTATCATTACTAGCATAATTTTTTTTTCTATTTCAATCTCTTACAATTGATAAAATTAAAAAAAAAAAAAAAAAACTTAAGCAAAGACAGACGAACGGAGTCTTAACTAAAGATCTAAACCATCTTTAAGTTAAAAGTGTCAAGTTTGAGGCTTCTTAAAAGTTTTTAATTGGGGAAACATGTATAATAATTCATTGGTAACTCTAAATGCAAGTAACTTCTTTCAGCTGATTTCTCAGTTATTTTGAAAAAATATCTTTTCATGAAACAGTTTCAAGTATATGAAATACTTAATCCATAGAAACAATTAAAAAAAAAACTGTGTCTTCTAAATGCCGATTCAAGTACATGTTTTAACTTAATCCATAGAAACAATTTTTTTTAAAAACTGTGTCTGCTAAATGCTTTTTTAAATTTTTTTTCAAAAAAATTACTTCTTTTTGGCATTGTTCTTTTAAGCAGGAAATTCATCAAGAGCAATCGTTCATTGTCCCCAATTTTGTTTGCGAAAGAGATATTGAAATCATAGTCAGGAAATGAGGCATCAGACATTTCTTTTAGTCTGCATTCCACAATAATCACCACTTAACAATTTGATGACTGAATTTTCAAGAGAGAGACGATTTGAACATTTTTATTTTCCCTGATATTCATATAAAATGCAATCAAAAAAAGAAACAAATGGTTTCCTGCCTTTGAAATTCCCCGAATAGTTTAAAATTCACCATTGTTACAAAGTTATTTGTTAAATCCAATGTTGAATATTCAATAAGCATAGTTATAGTTGTTATTGTTTGACAAAGTTAATCTGTTTCTAGTCATTGTTTAAACGCTCTGTCTAGACATAACCAATCCTATTAACAATATGTTATAAGTATATTGAATTGCTTTGATCGGAAATAGACTATATACTTTGATATTCTGTTTACTTTTTATGATAAAATTTTGAAATCAAATAGAATATCAAGATATATAGTTTATTTATCTTCATTGCTTTTAATGATAATATATTAAAAACGAACAGAATATCAAAGATGAATAGTTTATTTACCTTTATAACTTTTAATGATAAAGTCATTGACAAAGTCCTCCATTGGCCACCAGCCACCACCACTGGGGGTACTAGTTCACAAGTGATCGTTTTCTGATCCAGATCTAAATTATGATCTGTGGATCTGATTGAATGAAATTCGCCCCGTAAAAAGAGTTGTGACGCGTGAGTGGTAAAATTGTATTCTTGGTCCTTGATGGCGCCCGTGAAAAAATCAAGAGCCGCACCCTATTGGCTCAAACCTCTGCCGACGTCATAGCGGGCTTGTCCAATGGCAAGTGTCATAAGAAACAGCATACTAAGTTTTATATACCTGATTATTGGCGTTTTGAGCACATTTCTACTAGATTAGTTAAGTATAATGCCTTCCCCTGAATAGATTTAGTTTAAAGTTTGATATAATTCAGTCACAGTTTAAAAATTCAATACAATTCAGTTTAAAAATTCCATTACATTTCTAAATTCCGTATTTCAGACATCTGGTTCGATGTGCTTTTGAATTACCACAATCAGAAACGAATATAATGCCAAAAATATTTTTTTCTTACTCAGGAGGGTCTGAAATGTAGAGATTGGTAGAAATCTCGTACTCAAATATTTTGCCGATTACTGTATTTTCTCATGTTGGAAGAAGTAATATAAATCATGGGAAAACATCTGTATCACCAATATATATATGGTAAATATTTATATGCCGGCATCCTAGCTTAGAGGCAACGTGTCTTCCTAGTGTTCTGGGCTTTCCGGGTTCGAGTCCCGGTTCGGACACAGTTGTTATTCTGTGTTCTATCAGTGAGTAGTGTGAAGGGAGGAGGAGTTAGTTATAATTACGTAATAATGTATGGAATAATTTTCTAATTTGTTGACAAACAACTATTAGACACAATATTGAGATAAGCTTTATATTTAAATAATCGCCAAGAGCATTGAGTTTCAACAATCAAATTAGTTCTAAATTTTGTGCGAGTTATTTTATGTTTTCACTAATAATTCTCATCGCATACCAGATTAAATGAATAATTAAAGGAGATTTTAATTCAATTTCCTTTTAATTTCAGATAATTATCGAAGAAAAAATAATTTTGTCGACGTCCTGGCTTAGGGGTAGCGTGTCTTCCCCTTGATCTGGGCGTCCCGGTTCGGGCATGGTTGTTATTCTGTGTTCTATCTGTGAGTAGTGTGAATGTGCCCCCTGTAAAAAGGGGGTTGTGCAAGCGAATGTGAAACATGAAGTAGCTAAGGCGTTCTCTTGGCCCTAGTTGGAGCTACTGAAAAAACAAGGGACGCTCATTGAGGCTTAAAATCGGAGACAGCTATCAGCGGGCTTGTCAATAACAAGTGCCATTAGAAAAAACAAATACTTGTATAATAAGGAATCTATATTATACTGTAAGCAGGTGAAAAAACTGATTTCATTTGATTTAAGATACCCGACTACGTTAAAAAAATGGTTATCGATCGCATTGGCGAAATTTAAAAAAATTGTTATTTTTTGAAGTTCAGACTTTCTTCTTTTCAAAATTGTTTAACTTCTTTAGGAAAAGGAAGACCTGACAGGGGAATTTTAGGTAAAATATATTTTTCAGCTAAAATTTGTCTTTCACTTCAGTTTTCTCAAAACTTTAATTTTCGCAAAAATTCTCCACCGTTAACATAATATCTGAAAAACTAAGAGAGGCATTTACATATAAATGTCAGCCTGTATTTTAAATAATGTGGGCAATGAAATGAACCCAAAGTTTTATTGTTGATGAAAAACCTTTTCGTTTTTAGGTGTTTTTTAGAAAAATGAAGTTTTGGCATATATACGTAAATTTTTACCCATCACTTTTTTGCACCTCAAACTTTTTCTTAGATTTTGGTTCATTTCATTCATCATTATATTCTATAACTTGCTCACAAAGAGAAATAGGATTTCTGCTTTACTTTTTCGGGTAGAGTGGTAACCGTTTTGGTTACATTTTATTCAAATTTACTACACATTTTTCTGTTTCTCAAAATATCTTAGATTTTTAAATAATTTGGTTGTATTTATATTATTTCATATTATAAATGGCAATAGGTCTAAAACCCATTGTTTTAAATAATTTTTTAAAAAATAAAATTTTTCAAAAATTTTTCTACGAACGTAGTCGGATACCTTAATTCCAAACGAAAAGTTTAATTAAAACTGATATTTTTATTTAAAAAAAAAAGTTTCTTTTTTAACAATCACGCTCTGATGCAGAAGTAACTCATCTGTGGCTCCATTTATATTACCAGTAAAGCAACGGTTAAATAAATTGATATACTTTACGTTCAACAAGCTGAAAAGATTTTTTTTAAAAAACCTTCTCGCGGACATTCATTTACGGTTGATGCTACAATACGAAGAACTACTCAAGTAGCAGCTATCATTTACGGTGAATCACCTCCATAATGGAGGATGAAAAGTGTCTCTCTTCATTGGACGTGGGGGGGGGGGGTGACGAGAGCAATAACGTATAAGGCTCGTCATCTGATGAGACAACTAAAGGCCTTCGAATGAGTGTGTTGGCCATTCACTTCAACCGTTGCCCTCGTTGGACATAAACTATGACCGTCATCTTCAATCGAGGGAGCATTAAAATGGGACGCTTGACAAATGGGAATCTGGCGAGCCGTGAATTGAAGAGATGTAGCGCAGAGGATTTTAGATCCGTGAAAGGAAATAAAGACGTTCGAAGTATTTTCAATAATCACTTTTTTACTCTAATATTTACAGAAGATTTCTCAAAAAATGGAAGCAATTCTGTTTAATCTGTATATACATGTTGGATATATCATATCGTTGGCTGAAGTCAGGGCATTTTTCATTTCGTTGCGTATATTTTTTACTTACATCTGTCTACAAATAACCTCTATTTGAGTAAAAAAAATTTTTTAAAATAATTTTGTGGTTTTTTTATGGGATTTACCATTGGATAAGACTGTTGGTGGAGCCAATAGGGCGCGTTTCTTGATTTAGTAGCGCCATCTAGGGCCAAGAGTAGGACTTTGCCACTCACGCATCACTCATTCGCTTGCACAACCCCTTTTTACAGGAGGGCACATTCAAGCATCTCATAGATAAAACAGAGGAAGAACAACCATGCCCGAACCGGGACTTGAACCCAAGACATCCAGATCACGTTGAAGAAGCGCTACCCCTACTGCCAGGGCGCATTGCAACGCAACATCTTGACAAGTCGAGAAAAACTGCTCAGATTTATATTACCTACCTTAACGCATTTCGCATTTTGTCTGGAATATTTCTTACTGCCATCTTTATGATTAGGTATTTACGTATGAGTTTTATTTAAGTAAAGATGAAATTTATTCAAATAAGTTTGAAGGACAAAATGGTAATAACATATACAAGTTGTTAAAGTGCTAATGGTAAAACAATATGTTAACAAAAATTACGATTTAAACCTTGAGAAATACTGTAGAGATGCTTATTATCCCCTTCATTTCCCTTTCCACGGGATATTTCTTACAACGGTTTCAATGACACAGAGCTGATATCTACATGTGACACGTATTTGAATAAGCATAAGATTTATTTAAATAACTGTGGGAAACAAAATGTTAATAACAAGTACATGTTGTCAATGTGCAAATAGTAACACAACGTGTTAATAACAGATATAATCACAATTTGGTGAAAAAAACGTCTAGATTCATATTATCTTTCTCAGCACATTTTTTATTTAGTCGAAGATATTCCTTATTGCAATCTCGATGGTACACGACTATCTACATGCTACCCCAATTTGAATTAAGATAAAAAATTATTTTAAATTAATAGGGAAATATAATGTTAATAACAAATGCAAGTTGCTAACTGCAGCACAACATGTTAGGAAAAGACACAAATACAATTTTGAGAAATGAATGCAAATGTATATTGCCCCTCCTATTAGTACCACCAATCAATTGGGTTTATCTGGGTTATGTAAAAAATTAAAAGGTTAGCATTCTATTTGACATATTTACTAAAAAGAGGTAAAAATATTATTTTGAAACATCAATAATGATCAAGAACATTGTTATTATAAAAAATTTTTTAATAAAATTAACATTTAACCTGGCAGGTCAATTTTCTAAATTTTTCTATATCGTCAGTGGGGTTGTTGTAATTATAAGGCGACCAATGCTGTCATTATTATTAGGTGTTAATGATGACAACAACATTAATCGCCAAATTAATGACGTTGTCAATTACCATGTGCTGTTATCAATAATGTCGAGATGTGGTGTTGCCAATGATATTCCCATATGCTGTTGTCAATGATGACCTCATATTAATGTCATTGTCATTGTTATTAGGTGGCTACTTTTGAATTACAATTTTAAACATTTAGTGTATGTATACATAATGTATTCTTTGTTAACAATATATACTCAGTAAAATATTTAATGGGCTTTTTGGGGGGGGGGGGTGAAAGGGCGTTTCAGAAGATGATATGTAATACTGAAATGTCAAGTTAAGGTCACCTCTCGCCTTCTTCTATTGTATTTTGAATAAACAATCTATACTATTTTGAACATCATACTGTTTTGAGGCAGATTCCTAGAAATTATTTTTGTACCTTAAATGTGGATTCTGTGGCAAAACAAATGGAGATAATAAAGATAATGATCTTATGAAAACACAATGAGTAAAATATATAAAATTTGATACCAGATTTTGAGACTACAAATGTAGCTTTTTACCAAATTTTTGTTTCGATGGATTGGGAAAAACACACCTGAAATACAGATTGGATTTTTTAAATGATAGTAAGCTCATACAAGAGATTAAACGTCAAAGATCACGTGATAGATTCAGAAAACCTGCTAAATTCACACCAGAGATTAATATTTTGTAACTATTGTTCGTCACTACTTAGCAAAATATTGTCTAGAATAACATTTTCGGAATCAGAAAGTGAGAGGACATTTTGGGGAGACCTCTCCCGTTGGTTTCTTTTTGTCTCTAAAGGTATCCCACTACATTCGAAGGAAAAATTTTGAAAAAATGGATTCTTAAAATACTACAGTCGATTCCGGTTAATCGGACCACATCGGGACGCGATCATTTTGGTCCTAATAACCGGCTGGTCCGATTACACGAACATGCCCTATGTTACAAGACGAGACGTGCTATACGTAAATATTAAAATGTCATTATGACCTTTACTGTGCGGCATACGCGTATGGCGAACATACAAACAAGAACTACTGTTGCCTATGAACTTTATTCATTGAAAAATAAATTTACAAACAAATTCTTCGAAACGATCTACATGATACTCAGCATGCGAAGCACAATAAAAAAAAGTTCTTATCAAATTCAAGTCAACGTTTGAAGAACTTACTACCGAGCTGCCCGTTCTAAGAAATAAAGAGCTTGCTCACCTCCCACTGGTTATTTTCCCTTTCGGACTTCCTGCTGTACACAGGCGACTTGTGGCTTTTTTTTTTCATCTTCCCTGCCACGTTCTTTGGTCCGTTTAAACGGAATTTTGGTTCAAATAAGTGAATAATATTAGGCTTATGTACATAGGATTTGTTTTGGTTCTTTAAGATTCGGTCCGATTAAGCGGCTGGTCCAATTACCCGGTGGTCCAACTAACCGGATTCGACTGTATTCAAAACTGTGGTTTTTAGATGTATTGTTAATTATGAAACAAAATACTATAAATACAAAAAAAATATTAGGAAGCATCATATATTTTGAGAAATAAGAAAATTTGAAGTAAATTTTAATGAAATTTAACCAAAACGGTTCACACTCTACACAAAATGGTGAGGCAGTAATCCAATTTTTCTTTGCACACAAGTTATAGAATATAGTGATGAATGAAATGAACCAAAATCAAAGAAAAATCTTGAGGTGCAAAGAAGTTATAGTTAAAGTTATACGTATATATGTATTTTTTTAATAAATTCACAACTTAATTTTTCTAAAAAACACCTATAAATAAAAAAGTATTTGACCAAGAATAAAACTTTGGTTCATTTCATTTAAAACACACGCTGATATTTTAATAAATACCTTAGTTTTTGAGATTTCCTGTGAACGGTGAAGTATTTTTATGAAAATTAAAGCTTCAAGAAAATTGAAGGCAAATTTAGAAAAATACATCTTGCTTAAAATTCCCTTAGATGATAGATCGGGCCTTCTTTTTCCTGGAAAAGATAAACTGTTTTGGAAAGAGGAAAATGTGAACTAAAAAAATAACAATAAATAAAAATCACCAATGAGGTCAATAACATTGTTTTTAACGTTCTCGGATACCTTAAGTAAAAGATTGAGTTGAATTTCGAATTCATCTTATTAGAAGCAACAAAACAGATCTCATTTCAAGTTTTCTACCGTTTATGTGAACTTTTTAGGGATAGGTCAATGACCTGTTAGACTTTTACTAAATATTCCACTCGGTAAAACTCTTTCTCCCCCCTGGATTTTTTTTCCCTTTACGTATCGGTTACACATCAAAATCATTGAAGCCGGTAAAAATCTTCCAAAAAGACTGTTCCGAAAGCATTTCCAGAGGTCTTCTTTCGGAATAAGAGCCATCGGAAACATCCCCCTCCCCCACTTTTCTGGGTTTTCATTGATAAACACGATCGATACGGGGGGACGGCGTCACCATGGCAACGGACCCAACCCTTTTCGCTGCCTGCCTTACTACTCTTCTACACACAAAGGGGGGGAGAAGGGTGTGGAGTTAAGTGCCATTTTACGCCCGTAGTTATTTCAATGACAATTTCTCATTTATGAATGGGCGGTCTAACATTGAACCCACAGGAGGGTAGGGTGCAGGGTATGAGGGATCACTTCCTAGGACAGTATTTAATGAGAATGGTATGGAAGAAGATTGAATAACTTTGGAACACTCAACTGCCCACCCCACCCCACAAACCCCTCTTGTCATGCTCCGGAATGTTCTGTTTCGTAGGTAATGGGGATGGGGAGGGGGTAAGGCAGTAATTTATGATCGTTTGCTTGTGTTTGGGGATGGAATTTGTGTTAAAAGCAGATTGTTGTATACGTGTACCGTATTTTGTTAATGGGAATGTGCAAACATGTGGCCTATCATTTATAACTTGTTTTATTATCGTATGCAAATGTGGCCATTCTTTGGATAAATATATGGTATACTCTGGTGTAGAAAGAAGGTGAAATTGAATAAATGATTCACCATTTTAATTCAAAAATCATTTTACATTTATGTAAATAAAAATGAATGTTTGTCTGTATGTCTCTTATGCCTTCCTAAACCGTTCATCCGATTGCGATGAAACGGGGTCAGCTTATTGTTTACACCAACGGGATGGTTATAGGGATAGTATTCAGTCATCTAAAGTAAAAAATAAAAATTCCGATCTCAACAGCATTTAATTACCCGGGATAAATCTCCAAATAATTCGCCGATGAGACACAATATCTTCAGTAGTGCTAAATGCAAGCTAAAGGTTATTATTGTATATTTATTGAACACAAATGCCATGCAAGACATTCTCGGAGCTGACAACTTTATTACAGATTACGCGAGAAAATTTGGGGGAGACCAATCCTGGGGGCTCTAAATTTTAATTAAATGTTAGCGTTTTTCGCAACTTCCGAAAATAGTAAAAAGTACAAACTAGTACTACAAATTTTGCCCTGACTCAATTTTCAAAAAATTATTTTTTCAACTTTATTGATGATTTTATGGTATAAATATTTCTATGTGTAATCAGTTTTAAGGGAAAATATTTTAATCCCACTTTCGAAAATGAAACTTGAGAGTTCCGAACGAATATTAAACGAATCACGCGATACAATAAACAGTTTCTTTCATTACCCTTCTGAAAGAACACCAAGTTTTACAATTATAAAAGAACACACAAATCTAATACATAAAAATGAATGTATGTTCGTATTTTATACATACCTTTAATCCTATTTCGATAAAACATTGCCAAATTATTAATTCATTGCACTTAATAATATTTTTTTCGAGCTAATATTGAATAAATGTTGAGTATTTAAGCGATTTAGGGTGATTTGTAAAAAGAATGCGATAAAAAGCAAACAACATAATAATAGTTCACTGTATCCAGTAATCAATGATATAACATCATACAGTTTTGAAAATAAAATAAGGGGGTGGGGGGTATGGCCCTCTAACACAAGCACAAAATTAAGTACTAGGGTAAAGTTGAGTACGCCTGGCTTGGTAATGACGAACTGGCGAAATAGTAATTAAAAAATATAGATATTTGGCGTTAATTTAGCATTTTTACGTAATATATTTTTAAGGGGCGCTTTTTGCTGACAGTTCACACCAAAGTTTTACACTGAGTCACAGTCGCAATCATATGATTGCACATAAGTTTCAGTTACTTAAATCATTGCGTTTATAAATTAAGGCATCTAAATCCACGCATTCGGAAATATGAACTAATAAATATACACTCGAAAATATTAACAGTAATCCAACGGATGTGGCGATTTATATTTGTGGTGTCACTCCAATGTGAAGATTGAATTTCGCCAAGGATCGAACTCACGACCTTATGATTTGCAGCCTTGTAACATATCCACTTGAGAAAAGTGATCACCAATGTCCAGTGACTACTACTGGCTTATTAAGATACCACCACAATTCTACCCCAAAAGTGAGTCGCGTAGAGACGAACGATTTTATAGCTTCAAGCTTTATGACCAGCGAGAAGTGTGTTCAATGTCCGAGGTCATCAAAGTGACGTATTGTTTTGTGGTGTCGCGCCAAGGTGGAGATTGAATTTCACCAAGGATGGAAATTGCGAAGGTGCGATTTGTAGCCAAGTGATATATCCACTAGACAAAAAGTGATCACCTATGTTCAGTGACTGTCACTAGCTTATTAAGATACCATCGCAATTCTCGCCCGCCAATCACCACATTGGCATGATACCACATTACAAACTGCCACATGGATAGATTTGTTACAAAAGGTGATAAATATCTATGTTTTAGATATCATGCTGTGCAAACAACAGAATATTTGTTGCGTTTATGTTTATTATATTATTTTTTATTTCAAATCCATCATAATTGATATATTTCCTGAATTTGACTCTATGTATATAACCCCATTTATACATTTTTAATTAATAGAAATTTTAATTAAAATTTGAAAAAAAAATTACCACCAATAAACACTTTTTCTCATTCTAAAGTAAATCTGCGCCAAGTATAGTAATAGATTTATGTCTAACTTGTAGAACGTCAAGAACATTCATGCATTCATGCATTAATTGAAATAGAGGTAGAGGTAGTATTACAGAAGAGGAAAAATATTTTAATCTCTATAGTAATTCATGCAAAATGTGTTTTTGCATTAAAAATGCTTTATTTAAAATTCGTTTTTTTTTAAATGCGCTTTCAGATTCTTCAGTGTGATAATATTTAATATAATTTTTACTTTTTTGCTTAAAACACGTATTAAAAATTCATCATGTAAATATTAAATGGTAGCAAGAATTTAATAAATATGTTTGTAAAATCTTAACAAATGGTAAGTTTTAGATTAATAAAAAAATATTATCCAAAGCAATATAGCTCATCTCAATTAATTTACAAATGAATAAATGAAAAAAAAAACAGTCACATAGACTTTATATACGAATACTTATTTATACGAATAATTTACAGAAGGAAATAAAAATTACAGAATAGAATAATTTACGAATATTTTACAGAATAGAGTAAAAATTACAGAATAGAATAGGGAGTAGAATAATTCATGAATAATTTACAGAATAGAATAAAAATTACTGAATAGAATAATTTACAGAGTAGAATAAATATTACAGAATAGAATAAGGAATAGAATAATTTACAGAGTAGAATAAAAATTACAGACTAGAATAAGGAATAGAATAATTTACAGAGTAGAATAAAATTTACAGAATAGGATAATTTACAGAGTAGAATAAAATTTACAGAATAGAATAAGGAATAGAATAATTTACAGAATAGAATAAAAATTACAGAATAGAATAAGGAATAGAATAATTTACAGAGTAGAATAAAATTTACAAAATAGAATAATTTACAGAATAGAATAAAAATTACAGAATAGAATAAGGAATAGAATAATTTGCAGAGTAGAATAACTTACAGAGTAGAATAAAAATTACAGAATAGAATGAGGAATAGAATAATTTAGAAATAATTTACAAAATAGAATTAAAAAACAGCTCCTGAAAAAGTGCTTTCGAGCTCAGTTTTTCAAAATTCTATAAAAACAAGAATTGCATAAGAAAAAAAAAATTTACCGTCTCGATTCTCAATAAAATGGAGATTTTAGACTGCCAAAATGAGTCGCCGAAAGATTATACCCGATATAAACAAATAAACAAAGCCGGCATTGTTTTTTACTTATGATAGCGAGATGGATTTAAAAAACCCTGAATTACTACCAGGCGACGTTTCTTTAACATCAGAGCGAAACGCTCCGGAGAAAAATTTTTCGAACTTATATTCGAAGAAATAAACTTCAGAAATCCCAAACCACATTCTGTTTGTTTAACTATTCTACAATTTCGGAGAGAAATATAGTTACAATCTTTAGAGAATTGCAATGGATTTGGAATTCCAAGTTTCCGCCATACTTGGTCACCATTTCAAGGGAACAAAACTGAGCTGTTGTTTTTGTTTTAAACGAAATTTAACATCTTCTTGTGGGGTTAAAAAATTTTTATCGTATTTATTTAGGAAAATAAGTTTCCATAAAATTTAAGGTATCAGGCTACGTTCGAAAGAAAAAAAAATTCAAAATTGGATTTTTTTAAAACTATTTAAAACTATCGTTTGTAGATGTATTGTCAAGTGTAGTACAAAATACTATAAATTCAACAAACTTATTTGAAAATATTTATATATTTTGAGAAATAGGAAAATTTGTAGTAACTTTTAATGAAATTTACGAAAATGGCTAACATTCTACACGAGATTGTAATGCAGCAATCCTATTTTTCTTTGTACACAATTTATAGAATATTATGACGAATGAAATGAACCAAAATCTAAGAAAAAAATTGAGATGCAAAGAATTTATGGGTAAAAATCTATGTATATAGGCATTTTTTCCATAAATTTACAACTCAATTTTTTTCTCAAAACACCTATAAATGAAAAAGTATTTCACCAACGATAAAACTTTTGGTCCATTTCATTGCCCATATTATTTGAAACACGTGCTGAAATTAGTTTTTCAGATATCATGTTAACGGAGGATAATTTCAATCAAAATTAAACCTTTGAGAAAATGGAAAACAAATTTGAACTGAAAAATATATTTTGCTTAAAATTCCCATGGATGGTAGGTCAGGACTTCCTTTTCCTAGAAAAGTTGAATTGTTTTGGAAAGAGGAAAGTCTGAACTACAAGAAATAATATTTAAAAAAAGAATTCGCCGATTTAGTGTATAACCAATGTTTTTAACGTAGTCGGATAGGGATAATAGGGAATAATAAAAAATGGAAAAATAAATAGGGAAAAAGGAAAAAAAAAAACCTCAGATAATTTTCTAACAAATTAAGTATTGAAGCAAGCAAAGCAAAGACGACACATATTACAGAGCGTGTTTAAAAAACGGAAGTCATAACAAATCAAAGATTATGTCAAATAGTTCAGGAATCACAAAAAAATCCAACATTGTATCAAATAAAATCAAAAATCGCAACAAATCGCAGATAATGTCTGATAAAACAGTAATTATAACAAATCAGACATTGTATCAAACAAAACATAAATTACAACAAATCAGACATTGTATCAAACAAAACATAAATTACAACAAATCAGAGATTTTATTAAATAAAATGGGAGTCCTAAATTGTATCAAAGAAAAAGATAAATTACAACAAATCAGAGCTTTATTAAATAAAATAGGAGTCATAAATTGTATTACTTGAGCACGTCTGTTAAATTTTAGGGATTAAAATACGTAAGCCACTTCATTTAGAGTTAAATGCACCTCATACCGATTAAATACACCTCATTCAGGTTAAATACATTGCGCTCAATTTTCTGACTGTGGCAGAGTCTTAAACTTTTCTTTAAATTATGTTTTCGAAAAGGAAATTTTTCAGGAAAAAATTTGTGGGAAACCCACTTGTTTCAAAATTAATGAATGCATCCTTAAAGCAAATATATTATTTTTTAAAGTAATAATTACTCATAGTAAGCATATATTTTAAAACACCCTTTATATAAGTATGAATGGGTGGAACAAAATGCCCATTCAACCTCATTCAGATCAGTTTCTAGCGTTACTGACTAAAGAAAAGAAGTTTTTAAATAAAAACAACAAATTTATTTACAGCAAAGAATATTTAAAAGAAGACATTAACAATTAGGACAGGCTCTTTACAATAGAGATAAAAGTATAACATTTAGATGGCAGCAAGTGAGAAACCCAACTAAATGTCTCACGGCAAAACTCTGTACAACCGTAGCGTATTAAATAACCATGAAATCGAAACGAATGACCCACTCTCTCTCTGTCTACCGAGTGAATGCTCATAGCTCGCTTTTCTAAAACGTGATGTCACGTGTCTTAGACTTTGGACCTATGGTACATTTAGTAGAACCCATGGTGCCATCTATTACAATAAAATAAAACTAAATGTGGAATGGTAATGGCCGCTGATTAAATCTCCACATATATATCATAAATAATGGACGTCCTTCTCAGAGGATGTATTGCACTAAAAATGCAGGCGGAATATTTAAACACAAAAACAAAACTGATAGTGAAGTCTATGACCTCAAATTTTAAGTTATCATGTGAGAACACTTTTATTGAGTCATTAAACAATTTAGAGTGGCTTGAAACAACCACGACACTTCTCTGTCGGTCTCTCTCTCTCTTTAGACACACACACACACACACACTCACACACACACACAAACACACACACACACGTGTGTGTGTGTAATGATAATTTTTTTAACTTTCATTTTCAATTTTTCTAGATGGCGAACAACACTTTTGAAACTCGACCGATTTTGAGGTGTTTCAGGTTCGAGACTCGATTCCACCGAAGAACCGTCGTGTGAGGGTGATCTCTTGCACGTTAAATCTGTCAGGCCAAACGTCCTCCCACTGGTGTGGTGTGGAGAGGGGGGGTGCCGGCTCAGGTATCGTCCTCGTCATCTGACCGTGGTTCAAAATGACGACATCTGTCCCAATAATATAAATATATAAATATCCCAGTGTGCCTTCAAACCGGAACGTTAATGTAGCTAAAATCATTTAAGGTTATCATTTGAGAACATTATTTTTTAAGTCATTGTATGTTTTAATTCATTTAAATCTGCAAACAATTTAAAATGGTTTGAAATAACCACGAATCTTCTCGATCGGTTTTTATCCTTCTATCTCTCTCTTATATATATATATATATATATATATATACACTGATGGAAAAAAATCCCAACACCAAGAAAAAATTATTGTACAGTAATGAAATTTTAGGAATACATTTGTCTAGGTAACATATTTAATTGATTAAAGTTTCAAGATCACAGGTAGAGCCATTGGCGAGAAGAGCCATTTCAAATGTGAAATGTTGGTACATTAGTAACCGGTGTAACCGCCAGAATTTTGAATGCAAGCATGCAAACGTGTATGCCTTGTGTCGTACAGGCGTCGGATATCAGTTTGTGGGATGGAGTTCCATGCCTGTTGCACTTGGGCAGGGACGGTTAATGCTGGTTTTGGATGACGCTGGAGTTGTCGTCCAATGATGTCCCATACGTGCTCGATTGAAGAAAGATCTGGTGATCTCAGGCCAAGGCAACATGTCGACACTCTGTAGAGCATGTTGGGTTACAAAAATGGTATGAGGGCGAGCGTTATCCTGTTGGAAAACACCCCCTTGAATGCTGTTCATGAATGGCAGCACAACAGGTTGTATCACTAGACTGACGTACAAATTTGCAGTCAGGGTGCGTGGGATAACCACGAGAGTGCTCCTGCTGTCATACGAAATTACTCCCCAAACCATAACTCCAGGAGTAGGCCCTGTGTGTCTAGGCCGCAAACAGGTCACTAGCAGGCGTTCACCTGGCCTCCTTCTAACCAACAAACGGCTATCACTGCGATCAAGGCAGAACCGGCTTTCATCAGAAAACGCAACAGATCTCCACTCTGTCCTCCAATGAGCTCTAGCTTGACACTACTCACGTCGCAAACGGCAGTGGAATGCACTGTACAGGGCTTGTGGCTCGGAGCTGTCCTTGAAGTAACCGATTTGCAACAGTTCGTTGTGTCTGTGGTGCCAGCTGCAGCTCAAAATTCAGCTGATGACGCAGTACGATTAGCCACAGCCATACGCCGAATACGACGGTCTTCCCTCTCAGTAGTACCACGTGGCCGCCCGGAACCTGGTCTTCTTGAGGCAGTACCTTCCCTTGACCACTGCCGCCAATACTCATGCACAGTGGATACATTCCTGCCAAGTCTTTCAGCAATATCGCGGAAAGAAAACCCACCTTCTCGTAGCCCTACAACACGACGTCGTTCAAACTCAGTGAGCTGTTGAGAATGGCTTCTTCGTCTTCTCAGAGGCATCCTTGACTAACATTAACCCACTACGTCAAATCTCAACTGTAAATAACGATCACGAACCTTACAGCGCTTATTTAAAGAAACCTCATTTGCATGTTGATAGTGTCGCTACTTGCGCCACACTAACGCGCGTAACTCGAAATTTGAATCGACGTCATTTTTCAGATGTATAAATACGCCTACCAAATTTCGTTTATCTAGCACAGCTCCTTCCTGGGGTTGGGATTTTTTTTCCATCAGTGTATATAATGTTTATAAAAACAATATTTTTTTAAACACAAACTGCTACATACTCATTTCAGGGAACATAAAATTTTCATAATGGATTCATCTTAGAATAGAAGCGAAATACTTCAACATTTCCCACTTAAGGACGAATGAAAGTATATTTCCCCATTCTGGAAAAGATAAAATATTTTTGTCAAAACTGTTATTAAACGCGAGTGAATATTTTTTTTAACCTAATTTATAGATTAAATTATTTAATTTTTTCCGAAAAAAAGTTACATTCCATGAAAACAGCAACTATGATGCCATAATTCTACGCCAACCTTTTAAAAACGTATCTTCTTTCAGAAAAGCACACATAATCATTAGACAATACTGGTAAAAGCAGGTAAAAATAAATATATACTATTAAAAAATGATGAATATTGTCGTTTATACATTATTCATTGCCTACGCGAATTTCAGCTTCAATTATTCAAAAACCTCCTCACGAAAACAACATCACGCTCCCACACGATAATAAGTACCTATTCCGGGATTTATTCATAAATTTATTAGTGGACATCTGAAATAATTCAGAAAGGATGTGGTCAAACATGGCGCCTTAACTTAACCCGTTCTTTCACCCGCGAATGAAGGCATCTGCCCCTGGCGTGATGCGGTTGCCATAACAACCCCTCTCGAATCTCTAGAAAAAGCACCGAGAAGGAGGGCGCAATTAGGGTTGTTCGTGCCGGAATGGACTCCCCGTACGGCATGAAATGGCCCGACGGCCCTTCTGACCACCCCCCTCTCCCCTTAAATCAAGACCCCACGTGATTCGGCTCTCCTATTGATCTGCCCTGGAGTATGTAATAATAGATGAGTCCTTTATTTACTCCCAAACAGCAAAGCCGCCCCCTTTTTTTATTTTTTTGAAAAAATTTCCCGTCCTCTATCTTTTATTCTGTCCTTTAAATCCGTGTTCGGATTTTAGGAAGAAAAAAAAAGGGGCTAGGAAGGGAGATTTGTTTGAACTATCGGATATGAAGTTGAATTTGATAGGTAATTAAAGGACCAGAATGTCGTGGAGAATAGTATCTTTTTGATGTTGATTGTGTTTTGATGTCATTGATTTTATAGAGTGAAGGAAAATGAACATTTACTGTCTTTGGATTGACAAGTAACTCTTAATAATGATTAAGTAACAATGATTTGGATTAACAAGTAACTCTTAATAATGATTTAGATTAACAAGTAACTCTTAATAATGATTTAGATTAATAAGTAACTTTTACTCTAATGAATAAGTAATAATGATTTGAATTAACAAGTATCTTTTAATAATGAGTAAGTAATAATGATTTGAACTAACAAGTATCTTTTAATAAGGAGTAAGTAATAAGGATTTGAATTAACAAGTATCTTTTAATAATGAGTAAGTAATAATGGTTTGGATTAACAAGTAACTCTTGATAACGTAAGTATATTTAATAATGATTTTGTCGGTTGTCGGATAAAATTATTTGAAATTCATCTTTTGAATGCGCATCAAGAACATTAACAAATATGAAAAAAATTATTTGAAAGATTTATTGTCATGCGAAAAGAAAAAAAGGTTGCGTATGGCATTAAATGGCATTGGAGTACAATAGTTACGAAACATTAACTTTTGATGTGAATTCAGCATTGGAAGTAAATTTGTCGTGTCATCTGTAACGAATTATCTGGAGGTATATATATATATATAATTCGTAAGAAGTCAGAGAATGCAAAATTTGGAAATGAAGTTGTAACTTTAGTTGACGATAAATCTCCAAATGGGACAAAATTCTGCATCTTTCCAGTTAATCTTGTGCCGGCAACTTTTATCGGTTAAACAAATAATATTTTAACTTGTTTGGTTCCTTTTTTAAAAAACGTTGCGCGAGTAAGGCAATAACACTGAGATTTTCAAGGGGAAAATGAGAACAGCAGATGATAGATCATTCAAAATCTATAGAGTGAAACACCGACTCCAAAATAAAATTACATTAGCAGGCGATAGATATTTCCAAAACTATACTATGAAAGCCGAACTCGAAAATAAGAAAGAGATAAAGAGCCAATTTTGTTGCCTTCATATTTTGAGGCTTCAGCAACTTGTTTTCTTCACAATTTGAATCTCCAACAACCTCAAGCGAAAACAATATCATGTTATCATATGACAAGAAAAAATACTGTATATCTTCAGTGTAATTTTTCAGCATTGAATTTAGTTTCTAAAGAAGAGGTAGTGAGGTACCCAGCTATGTTCAATGGAAATTTTTTGGAAAATTGGATATTTTAAAATCTATTAACGATTTTTAGGTGTACTGTCAATTATAACTAATATAAATGCAAAAAAAAACCCTATTTGAAAATACTCTATATTTTGAGAAATATGAAAAATCGCAGCACATTTTAATGAAATTCAACCAAAATGGTTCACACTCTACTCAAAATTTTAATGCAGCAATCCTATTTTTCTTTGCACACAAGTTATTGAGTGATAATGATGAATGAAATGAACCAAAATCTAAGAAACATTTTGAAATGCAAAAAAGTGAAGGATAAAAATATACATACATATATATATATATGCATTTTTTCCATCAAATCACAACTTTATTTTTTCTAAAAACACCTAAAAATAAAAAAAAAGTATTTCACCACCAATAAAACTTTTGGTTTCTTTCATTGCCCGTATCATTTAAAACAAACCCTGAAATTTTTATGCGAATACCTCTATTAATTTTGGAGATATCATGTTGACGGTGGAGAATTTTTATGAAAATTAAAGTTTCGAGAAAATTGAAGTCAAAGACACATTTCAGTTGAAAAAAATATGTGACCCTGGATGATAGATAAGGCCTCCGTTTTCCTAAAAAAGATAAACTGTTTTGGTAATAGGAAAGTGTGAACTACCAGAAATAATAATAATAATAATAATAAATTCGCCAGTGTTTTCGATAACCGGAGTTTTTACCGTAAAGTCTAACTATATTTCCTTATCCACTATCCACCTTCCCATTGTGTTTGCTCTGAAAATAGATCATTTCAACACTAGTTCTCAGAACGAAGCTTCATTTGAATACCCTTCCAACCATCCAGGCACTTCGACAACCACTTCGCATTCACCACACAACGCGCCCAGGTTGAATATCACACCCTTCTCAAGCTGTTTAGTAGTCACGTGCCTTTTCATCCCCTTTACACGAGAGCCGAGTCTGTCATACATGGAAGGTTAATAAACACTTTGGGGAGGGTTCCCATGGCAACCGCTCTCGCTTCATCCCCTTACAGAGGAATAGTGTTCCATCCGAGCGAACACGGATCGAATGATGAGGGAGGGAGCAAAAATATCGCAACCCCGCTGTAGCTATTACTGTCAACAAACAGAAAGAGACAACCGGACAGACATATCGACAGCTTGCTGGATTAAATGCTGGTTACATGCTGGAATAAATGGGAGGAATATTAGTTGTTGCTGGAAAATATGCGTTGCATCTTTGAATTGCATTTTGTAAAAAGTCATATTAGAGATAATTTTTATTAAATATTAATTAAAGGATTAAAAAAAAACGATTTTTTTAAATAAAAATATGTGTTCTAAACTCTATCCTGAAAGAAAAAAAAAACACTCTTCTGGAGTGTTTCCCCGGAATTTCATACATAATCTCCAATAAAATTTCTTGCCTACTCATTCCTAAATCCCTTATCCGAAGCATAAAATTGATTAAAGTATCCAACTGCGTTCGAAGGAATTTTTTTTTTTTTTAAATTGGATTTTTTAGAAACTATTTATGGTTTTTAGATGTATTGTCAATAACAAACGCTTTAAATACAAACACAATTATTTGAAAATATAATATATTTTGAGAAATGGGAACGTTTGTTGTAAGATTTAATGAAATTTAACCAATGCGGTTAACACTCTGCACAAAATGGTAAGATAGTAATTCTATTTTTCTTTGCACACAAGTTATAGACTATGATGATGAATGAAATGAACCAAAATATGAGAAACATTCTGAGATGCAAAGAAGTTATGGGTAAAAATATATGTATATAGACATTTTTTCAATAAATTCACAATTTAGTTTTTCTAAAAACACCTATAAATAAAAAAGTATTTCTCCGACAATAAAAATTTTGGCTCATTTCATTTCCCATGTTACATAAAATACACGCTGAAATTTTTATGTAAATTCCTCTAATAGTTTTTGAGATATTGTGTTAGCGGTGGAGAATGTTGATGAAAATTAAAGTTTTGAGAAAATTGAAATTAAAGATGAATTTTAGCTGAAAAATAGGTGACCCTGTATGATAGGTCAGGCCTTCCTTTTCTTAGAAAAGATAAAATGTTTTTGGAAAGAGAAAACGGTCCGAACTACTAGAAATAATAATAAAAAAATTGAAATTGCAATGTGATCTGTAACATTGTTTTTAACGTAGTCGGATACATTAAAAGATTAAAGGATCGATCATTTTTATGAAGAAAAATATACGTTCTAATCTGCTATCCTGAAAAAAGAAGAAACTGCTGGAATGGTTTACCAAGAATTTCTCACATAATCTCTAAAAAGATTTCTTTCCTACCCAATCCTAATTCTCCCTTTCCAAAGCATAAAATTGTGTACTATGAGTAAGGTCGCGAATATCTATTGCTGTTGTTTCTTATGGTACTTACCCTGGACAAGCCCATTCTTACGAAGACAGCGATTCAAGCCAATAGGGTGCGTCTCTTGTTTTAGTAACGCCAACTAGAGCCAAGAGTCCGACTTTGCCAATCATGAATCACTCATTCGCTTGCACAACCCCTTTTTATAAAAGGACACATTTACACGTCTCACAGATAAAATAGATGAAAAACAACTATACTCGAACCGGGAGTCGAACCCAGGAAGTCCAGATCACGGGAAAGATGTCCTACCCCTATGCCATTACGCTGGCCGCGAATAGCTTGCTTACATTAGTGAGCGATAACTACGAAATCTGTATTTGGCGTGACTCTACTATTTTTACTAAATCTACTGTTAGAATATGTATTTTAAACATCATTTTGCTGACCTACTGACATGAAAATTTGACACAAAACTGCAGTTCATACAAAAGATCATACCGAAATATCAATGATTTTAGTCATTGCTTTTATGATAAATTGTTTTTACCTACAAACAAAAGTAAAGACCACCAGACGGACTAAACGTAACTGTATTTGGCTAAAGATTTTTTAAGTATCGATATTTAAGGTGATAAATCAGTGCACCAAATTTTAATTTTCTAGCTCTTTGCATATAGTAGTTATCGAGCTCAGTTTTATTTGAGGTTGTCAATAATGATTTAAGTACAGTGCTGATGGTACCAGGTCATCTCAAAACCCTGAAACATATGATGTTAAAGATTGACAGTTTCGTTCCAACTGTTTGAGAGAGTGCAGATATGGAGGAAGACAGTCATTTACTACCCCGAAAGGAATATCAGTTTGACTGTTCGGTCCATGTAAGGTTGGACACTGCTTATTCAGCAGTCGACCACTACAAATCCTGTCGATACTGCTACGTTCAGTGGTGGAGGAGTGGTTGGCTATATACCAGAAGTTTTATTTGAGAATAAGAATAAAAATAAGTGGAAAAAATGCAGTACACACCAGCAGTATACAGTATTTAACACAGTGTTACAGTATAGAATGCAGTATACAGTATTTAACATCTATTTTGTAGAGAACCATCGAATTTTGAGCAAAATTGAAAAAACCTCCGTCTGTCGGTCTGTATTCTCAGACACGTGTAAAAGCAAAGCTCGAAATGGCTATGATTGAAATATATAAAATTTGGTATGAGATTTTGTGACTACACGTGTATTGTTTAATGTCGAAATTTGGTTTTAGTAGATTTAGAAAAACGCTACTAAGGCACAGATTAAATTTTCGAATAGTATAAACCGAAAGGCCGGAGATAATAGTGACGAAATCTAAGAATGATGTTTAGGTTCAAAGAAGTCATGGGTAAAAATATACGTATATATGCATTTTTGTCCATACTTTTCCAGCTTAATTTTCCTAAAAACATCTATAAATGAAGAAGTATTTCACCAACAACAAAAATTTTGGCTCATTTCATTGCCCATATTATTTAAAACACGCGTTGAAATAGTTTCATTTCACAGTAGATTCATTAAAAATGCTTTATTTTATTTTTATGAAACCTATTTGAAAATATAAATTATTTTAAGAAATAGGAAAATGTGTAGTGAATTTTAATGAAATTGAACCAAAACGGTGAGCACTACACAGAACTGTAATGGAGTAATCTTATTTTTCTTTGTGCACGTTATGGAATCTAATGATGAATGAAATGAACCATAAACTAAGAGAAAGCTTGGGATGCAAAGAAGTTATTAGTAAAAATATACGTATACATGTATTCATTCCATTAATTCACAAATTAATTTTTCTAAAAATATTTATAAATAGTAAAGTATTTGACCAAGAATCAAACTTTTGGTTCTTTCCATTACCCATATTATTTCAAACACACGCTGAAATAGATTCATTAAATTGATTTATTTCATAATCGATTCATTAAAAATGTTTTACGTGGGAAAAGGAAAGAGTTTTCGGCACAACAGCTTTATAAGAGAATATGTGAGAAAGTTTTAAGGAGACCACTCTAGCTAGTTCAGCTACGTGAATTTAATCTTCGAAATTTGATGATAAGACACTAACATGGAATTACGGATTCATTTTACACTGTTTTACAAGTGAATTAAAACTTCTCATGCACTTCACCTTTTTGCTGAGCCAATCAAAGCAGAGATAAATTTTTTAAAATAAAACTATTGTACATTTTAAGAGAACAGGAAGTTTCAAATCTTAATTTGACACATTTTTTTAATACTTGGAGAATTACGTTTTTTGTCAAGTGTTTAGGAGAATAAGCTCCTTTAATATATCTTGGAAACATAAGCTTTTTCTAAAATACTCGAAAAATAATTCCTTTTAAGAGAATCTTTTAAAGTAAGCCTTTTTAGAAGTATCTTGAAGAACAGGCTTTTTATAAAAATTAAAAGCACTGATTATCGATTACATTGGCGGTTTTTTTTAATTATTATTTCTTTATTCTTTCAGACTTTTCTCTTTCCAAAATGATTTATCTTTTCTAGGAAAAGGAAGACCTGACCTATCATCCCGGGAAATTTTAAACAAAGCATATTTTTCAGCTAAAATTTGTCTTTCACTTCAATATTCATAAAAAATTCTC
>JAPMOQ010012849.1:2573500-2605671 GCA_026543055.1 Argiope trifasciata | reverse complement strand
GATTTTCTGAAAGAATTTAATCACCTTCTACGTCATGCAGTAAAATCTAAAATAAAAAGCTTATTGCTCCGGCCTTTTAATAATATAGTTCAACTTTGATTTTAGCTTTATTTTTCTTTTCTTTTTTTCTTATTTCGCTTTTTTTTTTTTTTGTCGAAACTTTTGATGTCAGACAGGATTCAATTCAATTGTTGATCCAGTAGCAAAAGAAATGGCTCATTATCATTCGAAGACAGTTTTGTTATTTTGGCAAATTTTCCAAGAATGGTAGAATCTTAAATTTTTAATCCACGGGCAACATTTGTTCTGTAAGGATCAAATAACGTTTCTTTGGGAGAAATTTGATTTCTGTTTTAAAATCCATGCAAAGAATTGATATATATTTAAAAAGCTAAAGTTTTTAATATAAACTTGCTTTTACCCGGTGCGTTGCTGCCGCAGAAGAAAATATTATTAAGTGCAATCAATCAATAATTTGACAATGTTTCATCGAAATATAATGAACGGTAAGACTGTATATAAAATAAGAACAATTATTCATGTATATTAGATTTGTTTATTCTTTAAGAATTGTCAAACTTGATGTTCTTTCAGAATGGTAATGAGAAAAACTATTTATTGTATCTCATGATTCGTTTCATATTCGTTCTAAATTCTCGAATTTAATTTTAGAAAATGCGATTAAAATATTTTCTTTTCAAATTAATTAAACATAGAAAATATATTAATTCCATAATTTCGCTGAAAAGATAATAGATAATAAGAGATCCTCTCACATGCCGGTTCTTCTGTCACGGTCATTTAGAAATTCATAGACAACTCATGGTCACTATTTTTCATAAAAGGCTCACAATGTTTTTCTTCTACTGCTTTATTATTCTTTTTTATTCTTAATCCCTTTACTATTATAATAGCCCCCCCCCCCCACATTTCAAGGATTCCCTTCAGGCTAAGTAGAATTTATAAATAAAAAGGATCTAAATAAGATTAAGAGTCTAATAGTTCAAAGTAATCTAATATGTTTCGGGGATTATGATAAGCTTTTGGAATATGATAGGGAACAATACATTATGGAATAGAATTCATTATTTTTTATTTTACATTTTTACCTTTATTCATAAATATACTAGTTCTAACATTAAAATAAATAAAAGCATTAAATGGTGGTAATATCGCATTAACAGCCGCCGTAAGCTAATAGCTACTCATTTAGATAATTAGATTTTCAAGTGAAAGATAATTCTATCTTTCCTTTACGATATTTCAATTTGTTTTATGTTGTTGTTTCTTATGGGACTTGTCATTGGACAAGCCCGCTGTGGTGTAGACAGCAATTTAAACCGATAGGGTTCGTCTCTTTATTTTCTCATTTGCGCTATCTAATGCCGAGAGTACAGCTTTGCCACTCATGCATCTCAACCCTTTTTACGGGGCGGACTTTATTCATGCATTTTCATTCACTTATCCACTGATCGTCATTTAGACCTGAATCAGAGAAAGATCACCTCTGAACCAGTCCCCTCAGTGATATTACTCTCGACATGGAGGACTTTGTGACCACAACAGATTTATACGTGCGTCAGTCACCACCATAAGCGCAATATCTTCTACTGGTGAGTTCGGACTCGCAACCTAACGAACACGAGTCCAATGCCTTATTAACCGGACTAGCGCGGAATAGTTCTTTTTATATAACACTAGTTAGTAACTGGCGCGTTGCTGTCACCGAAATAAATATTATTATGCGCAATCAATCAATAATTTGACAATGTTTTATCGAAATAGGATAAACAGTACGACAATACATAAAAAAGGAACAAATATTCATTTTTATGTATTACATTTGTGTATTCTTTTAGACTTGTAAAACTCGGTGTTCTTTCAGTATGGTGATGAAAGAAACTATTTATTGTATCTCAAGATTGGTTTAGTACACGTTCAGAGTTCTCAGATCAGAAAATGCGATTTTAATATTTTTTTTTTAAAGTGGATTAAACGTAGAAAATTTACCATAACATCGTTAATATAGTTGAAAAGATAATTTTTGAAAATTAAAATGATGCAAAGTTATTTGTACTATAGTATTTTTGGTAGCAACTGCGAAAAGCGCTAAAATTTAATAAAAATAAAAAATCCAGCGTTGGTGTCCCCAGAAATTTCTCGCGTAATCTGTAATAAAGTTGTTACCTCTGAGAATGACTTGCATGCCATTTGCGTACTATAGCTACAAAATATGAGCCTTCAACTTCGTTTTAGCATTTCTACAGAATCTATTGTCCTCTCGGCGTATTATTTGGAGAATAATCCTTGGTAAATAGATGTATTTAAGATACGATTTTTTTTTGATAATTGTACAATCCCTATAACCCTCCTGTAGGTGTAAGCAATAAGCTGACCAAGTTTCATCGCAATCGGATGAAGAGTTTAGGAAGGCATAAGAGACATACAGACAAACATTCATTTTTATTTATATAACTTTACATAATTAAATTTAAATGGAGGTGTAATTATATGTATCGCACAAATTATTTGAGCTGTTTGTTCTTATATATACGTAAGGGAAGAATGTTTTTTCCTGTTTTTTTCCCCAAAAACTAGATGAAAAAAATGGTATTGGATATTTTATTGCCTTAACATATTGTTCTTGCTGTTTACTTATTCATTACTAGCCGTCTTTGGCGACCAGATGGCTCGCCATGAGTAATGCGTTCTAAAATTTTCAATTAAATCACAAATTCATTAGGCAAAATTTAAGAAATAGTTAAAGTTAAAAGATTCAGTTATTAGTAGTTAAAGAGTCGGAAAAACTTTTTGAGTTTAATGCTCTAATAATTTATCGATTATGCTTCCAAAATATTAAAAATGTTTTTTTCGGTGATATTGCCAAAATGTTAAATATGTATTTTTTTTTAAAGCGAGAAAGGGAAAACAATATTGAATTAATGACACAGATATTGCAAACGATTATAGAAATATGCCATTAAGTCGGGATTTCAATGCATATCCTGTCTAAATTCAATCAGGTTTACCATAAATAAAGAAGATTTGTTGAATAAATGATTTAGATATTGCAAACGATTAGAGAAACCTTTGCCTTGCATTTATTTTTTAGAAGATATCACATTTTATATTTATGTTATTTTATCCAGTCACGTGCTGAAAGTTGTATTTCTTTAGATTTGATTTGCAATGATAGTTGTTGTTTTTTATTGGAACTTCCGGCATTATTTTCTTTTATTTTATCCAGTCACGTGCTCAAAAAAAACATGGTTATATTTCTTTAAAAATTCATTAAAAACAGAAGCTTAAGTTATAACTAAAACACTGATGCCATTAAAAAGCTAATTTTTTTATCTTTAAATTGATGTTAAAATCATGTTTGTCTGATAATAATTTCGGAAGTTATAGCGGAAAAACGTCGAAATTTCGCTTAAATTTTAATTAATTCAAATTCTAATTAAAAATTCGAAAAACGCTCTCCGAGGTGCACATTCCAAGTGCACAAGGTATACATGTACCAAATTTGGTAGCTGTAGGTCCAACGGTCTGGCCTGTAGAGCGCCAATACACACACACACACGCACGCACGCACACACACACACACACACATTGAGCTTTATTATAAGTAGAGACTACATAACAATTTCATCCATATTTCAGTTTTTCAAAATAAGATTTTAAATAAAATTTAATTTACAGTTCAAACCTTTTTTTTTACTTTCCCGTATAAGTATATAAAAAAACTGTTATAAATATTAAAAAAATTTTCAAAATGCCATCGAGTCAGCAAACGCATCTAACATAGATTATGAAATATGGATTAATTCATAACAAAAATTGTTGAAACTAGACTTTGGTTGTCTTACTTGTTTTTGTGCAAGGCTAAGGCATCAAGAAAGAAAACTTTTCATTTTATCGTTTCAAGAATTTAAAAAAATGTCTCTAAAATCTCAACGAATTGTAAATTTCCTTTTGACGTACACGAAATTATTTATTAATAATTATATGGTGCAGATATATTTAGATCTTCACTTTATTCGTCATTAAGGTTTTATTTATTCTTTACATATTTTTTCCTTAAAAGGCAACACCTTATTTGATGTCAGTTTTCGCTCAAAATGTCCCTTTTATTCCTACACAAGAATTGACAGAACAATGATTGCCACACAATGCAATGAAAAATTCCCGCACATTTTTCAGAAAAGGAGCAAAGATTTTTAAACACAACTTTGCTAAACTCATTGTACATCTATTTAAATCTTCACTTTATTCCTCATCAAACTTTTATTTATTTTCTTATAATTTTTTTTATTTATTGAAAGGTAACACTTTATTTGATTTCAGTTTTCGCTCAAAACGTCCCTTTTATTCCTACACAAGAATTGACAGAGCAATGATTGCCACATAATGCAATGAAAAATTCACGCATGTTTTTCAGAAAAGGAGCAAAAATTTTTAAACACAACGTTTGCTAAACTCACTTTAAAATGCAAAGTCGCCGAAAGTAACGCTTTTGTTGGCAGCAGAAAAATGCAAAAATGGGCGGGGAAGGAACACTATGTCTTGCACAGCTGCTTGAGGTTGATAAAAATGATAAAACATGGGGCTTTAGTCGCTGGAAACCTTGCTCTTTGGTGTCTTAACGCTTACAGGTTTTAAGCAATATTTAACGCGAAAAAAAATCTGTATTTTTCGCATATTTGAAAGTACTTTTTTGTCTTATTCTTTCTTTCGCTTTTGTGGAATATGTGAAGATTATATGTCTGATTTATTATAGAATATTTGGTTTTCTTTCCAACAAAAATCCTTCTTAGCGATTTTAAAACAACCTTTTTTTTTTTCGTTGAAAAATTGCTTTCAAGTTTTAAAAGCAACAAAGTTCCTTTTTTTAGGGGGTTGGGAAGAATAGTTAGCTTTTTTTTTGGGGGGGGGCATTTTTTTCAGCCGTCACGAAAGTTTGTTTTTGTAGATTAGGTAAATAGACTCATTTAAAAGTGAATAAACAGAATGTTAAATATTTCGTCATTGTAAAACCGCTTTAGAGCGTTTTTTAGACACTCTTTCCAAAATAATATAATATCGATCGTTCATCAAAATGCGATAAATTCTTTCTTCAACACAATGCTGCCTGAATTTTTAATTATATTTCAGTAACATTCAATATATAATAATTACAATAACATTCAGTAATAATTAATATATAATAATTCAGAAAACTTTTAATAAATAATAATCCAGAAACTTTTAATACATAATAACTCTGCGATCTATGATATATAATTTCTAAAATATTATAATATCGAATTATTCCTCAAAATGCTTTAAATACATACTTCAGTCGTATAACACAATGATGTTGCCTAACTTTTTAAACATATTTCATTGTATTTGTATGTGTAATAATAAAATTAGCATTTAATAAAATTTAATATATAATAAGTCAGTAACATTTAATATACAATTTCTAAAATATTATAGCATCGAATTGCTTATCAAAATGCTTTAGATGCATACTTCAGTCGTATAATAAAATAATAGTACCTGGCTCTTTAACTGTATTTCACTAGCATTTTAATATATAAATTATATATTCTGATTTAATGTATAATTTGTATACTCCGATTCTAATAATAGTAGTAGAATTACCCAAAACGTCCGTTTCAAAATTCCAACGTATTTTAAATTATTGCGCAAAACGCTATGACGAATGAATATAAAACTAGTTTTTCAAAAAATGCTTTTATATAGAAAGGGGAAAATCTCTTGCACGTTAAATCTGTCAGGTCAAACGTCCTCCCGCTGGTGTGGTGTGGAGACTGGGGGGGTGCCAGCTCAGGGGTTGCCCTCGTCATCTGATCGCGGTTCTGACGAGGTCCATCCCAAAATAGCCCTAGCGTTGCTCTAAAACTTGACATTAATGTAACCAAACAAACCTGGTTTATTTTGTTTCACTTTTTCTACTTATCTGTTTCGTTCTGGTGTCGCTTTTACTTTTCTCCATTAGAAACTCATCTGGTTTAATATATTTTCGATTTCCTACAGAAGAATTCACTTTCCGGCGTTGGTGATAATTTTCTAAAATATAAATAAAAATATTTGTTAATTTAGAGATAAAGATGTTTTCTGTGAATTTACATTCAGCTGTATTTATTTTGCTAAATATTTGTTGCAGCATTGCTCGTTTATGAACTGACTATAATCCACTGTATACTATTAAATTTCCAGTTTTTTCTTTTGAAGTTGTTATTATTACTGATAGCTCATTGACAGAAAGCTATCAGTGATTTAAGCAGAAATGAGGGTCTCCTGTTTGTTCAGAACTGCCAGCTGGACCAAGAATACGACTTGACTACTCCATACTTCACATTCACAACCCCTTTTCGCAGCGGGGCACATTCATACAACTCTCAGAATAATAACCATGCCAGAAATGGGACTCAAACCCGAGCCAGCCAGATCACGGAGAAGACAGGCTACCTTTATGCTAAGTTCCAAGTTATGCCCTTATTATTGTGTAATTCCTGCACTTAAATTGCCAACACTAAATATATATATATATCAAATTATAGTCCCAGTTTTCCAATAAGAAAAGGTAAAAACCAAACTCGATATTCTACAAATCCCTACAAAACTCAACATGAAACGCTTTATATTGCTCTAATGTATATGTATTATAGTCCCAATTTGTCAATAAGAAAAGTTAAAAACCAAACTCGATATTCTACATTTCCCTGCAAAACTCAACATGAAACGCTTTATAATGGACTAAAGTGCATGTATTATAGTCTCAATAAGAAGAGGCAAAAATGAAACTCGATATGCTACATTTCCTTACAGAACTCAACATGAAACGCTTTATTATGGACTAAAGTATTGTAGTCTCAATAAGAAGAGGCAAAAACCAAACTCAATATGCTACATTTCCTTACAAAACTCGACATGAAACTCGTTATATTGCACTAATGTGCATATGTTGTACTCCCAATTTGCCAATCAGAAAAAGTAAAAACCATACAAAACTCAACATGAAACGCGCTGTATTGCATTAATGTATATATGTATTAGAGTCCCAATTTACCAATAAGAAAGGGAAAAAACTAAACTCGATATTTTACATTTCCCTACAAAACTTAACACGAAACGCTTTATATTGTACCAGTGTACATAAAACGCTTCCACTGGATATTTTTCTCCAAACATATCCACATCTACATGTTCAAAAACATGTATATTCCACTCACCAATTGTTGAGCATTTAAAATGCATATACCATCATGGAAACATTTCTGCACACAATATCCAATCCTCCTCCTAACCATCGGATGCATGATTAAGCAGTTTGCCGAAAACGCTTCGTGCTTCTGTAGTTCCACGATAGGAAGTTTCCAGGATGTTATCGGAGCGAGGCTTTTCCCTCGGAGGTTTGTCTACGGAACTATAACGAGCGTGACCGGCCCGTGCTTAACGTCGCGTGATCACGGGGAAGGGGTCGTAAACAGAAGTATGGGACCCGTGAAGTGCCGGGCGTCTAGGGGGCAGGTGGGATCAGGCAGAAGAGTGACAGATGTTTCCGAGAGTTGTGGCCATTTCTGGCTGTATCCGGAGGTACAAACACTTAATGGATGCATTTTGCGAGTGCACTTTTTTGCATTAGTTCATCGTAAACGTAGTGTTATTGTTCCAGAAATGATATAATTTGGAGGAAGTAGTAATTGAGATATAAAGAAATGAATGCCGGCTTATCTGTGAAGAAACGAGAAAGAGAGAGAGACAGTCTTTTCTCAAAAATAAAATCACATTTAAAAAAGGAATTTATTAATAAACTAGCTGGTATCCGGCGCATTGCTGAAGCAGAAGAAATAATCTTGGAAACGTCGTTTGGAAGATAATATAATTAAGAATAAATCTTAATAATATCTTGTTTAATTAAGCATAATAGGAAGAATGATATTTATTTTTTTAACAATAGCGAATACTTCTATTGAAATTGAAGAATATATAAGGGAGAAGCATAAATAGTACTTATTCTATTTTTATTATTCTAGTCGACAAAGAAATATTCATTTTCATGAGTTATATTTGTGCATTCTTTTAGAATTGTAAAGCTTGGTGTTCTTTCAGAACGGTAATGAAAGAAACTATTCATTGTATCCCGTTTAATATAGTTCAGAATTCTCTGGTTTAATATTAGAAAATGTGATTAAGATATTTTCCTTTAAAACTGATTAAACATAGAAAATATATTTATACCATGAAATCTTTAATGTAATTGAAAGGATAATTTTTGGAAAACGAAGATGGTGTAAAATTATTTTTTTATAATATTTTCAGAAATAATTGGAAAAAAAAAACTGCTAAAATTTTATTAAATGTTTAGTTAAAATTTCAAACCTATAGGATTGGTTCCCCTAAATCGTTCTCGCACACTCACTAATAAAACTATTACCTCAGAGAAAGACTTGCATTGCCTACAATAGCTACGAATTATTTACATCTGACTCGAATTTGGCATCTTTACTGAATCTGTTGTGTCTCCTTGGCGAATTATTTGGCGGTTAATAGATGCAGTAAATAGATTTGAAAGTATTTTTTTTATTCTTTACATGAATGCATTATGACTATAACCTCCGCATAAGTGCAAGCAATATGTTGTCGATGTTTCATCGCTATCGGATGAGCAGTACGGCTGCGCATAAGACATACAGACTAACATTCATTTTTATTTATATTGATAAATTTTTAAGCTATGTGTCTAGTTAGTAGCGTTTCGGCTTAGATATCGAATGGTTGCAAGCAGGATTACAACGACAGTTTACCAAAAAAAACGAAAATTTCATCTTCCAATTGTTACCGGTTAATTTTCTCCGGTAAATTGGTAAATATACACAACTGTTATAATGCCGCAGCCTTGTCCTAGGGATAGCGCGTCTTTCCAGGGATTTTTTTTTTATATACTGTAGTTTTAAAGTTAGTTTTTATACTTTACTCTTCATATAATTATTTTATATAAGTAAGTTTATTTTATATACTGATATTATAAATCAAGTGACAATATAGTCATCATCATATGAAATTAAAAGAACCAAATTAGGGACTGGTTTTTACAGGTTATATGATTGTCATAACTTACCACTCTCAATTTTATATTATTTTTCTCTTATATGGGACCTCGGTGGCCGGGTGGTAGGGTCTCGGCTCGTGTGCAGTAATATGTCAGGTTCGAGACAAGATTCCACCCAAGGACCAAGATTTTTGTCTTTCCAAAACACTTTATCTTTTCTAGGAAAAAGGAAGACCTGACCTATTATATAGGGGCATTTTAATCAAAGCATATTTTTCAGCTAATATTTGTTTTTCCCTTCAGGGCCGTGGTGGCCAGTCAGTAAGGTCTCGGATTCGGAAACGGAAGCGTTTAGGTTCGAGACTCAATTCCACCGAAGAACCGCCGTGTATGCGGGTCTGGTGCACGTTAAATCCGTCAGACCAAACGTCCTTCAGCTAATGTGGTGTTGAGAGGAAGGGGGGAGGAGTGCTGTCAACTCAGGTGCCATCCTCGTCATCTGACTGCAGCTCAAAATGACGAGGTCCGTTCTAAAATAGCCCTAGTATTGCTTTACAAGGGTTTGTTAATATAACTAAACTAAACTAAGATATTAAAGTGGAGACAAGGAACGACAATAAGGGCCAGGTATTATAATTCAGTAAGAAGTGAGAAAATATGCTTTATAACAGTAAATATTGATTTAAAATCTTTTTTTGTGGTAATGATGGGCAATGAGTGCCTAGAAAGGCCTATCCCAGGGTTTTTCCTATCCGGTCTGTCCTCACATTAGGCCTGATACTCGGAAGTATACTGCAGTATATTTGTAAAGTTTAAGGCAAAAGCAGGTTTTAGTTGGAAGTTGTTGTTGTCGTGTCCGTGTTTTTCACGGAAAGGGGGTGCAGTAGCTTCTGAGGGTAAAGACCCCTGAGCACCCAGACGGCAGAAGTCCGACTTCTAGCTCACACACACGACACAACCCTTTTTAGGGGGTGGTCGAATTCATTCATACACTCATTCATCCCTCAGCAAGTCGGAATTTAGATCCAAATCAGAGACCGACTCATCCCTGATTCAGAACCTCCAGAGGTATCGTTTTGTTATGGGAACTTGGAGGACTTTGCAGTCTCGACATATTTATCGTGCCCCAACTGCCATTAGCCAACACGGCGGTCTTTGGCCGAGACGAGGACAGAACCCGCGACCTTTCGGTTACGAGACTGACGCTCTACCAACCAGGCTACCGCGGCCTGTAGTTGGAAGCAATATAGCTGGTATGTCGATTGTATAAATTCTTTTAAGGTATCCGACTACGTCAAAAACACTGGTTATCGACCCCATTTGCTTATTGTTATTTCTTCTAGTTTAGACTTTATTCTTCCCAAAACAGTTTATCTTTTCCAGGAAAATGGAGGCCACCCAGGATCATATATTTTTCAGTTAAAATTTGTCTTTAATTATAATTTCCTCAAAACTACTATTTTCATAAAAATTCTCTTACGTTAACTTGATATCTCACTTACTAATAGAGGTATATACATAAGAATTTTAGCGTGTGTTTTAAATAATATGGGCAATGAGATGAATCAAAAGTATAATTATTGGTGAAATGCTTTTTTCATTTATGGGTGTTTTGACAAAAATTAAGTTGCGAATTTATGGAAAAATAACATATATACGTATATTTTTGCGTAACTTCTTTGCATCTCAAAATCTTCCTTAAATTTTGTTTGAATTCATTTATCTTTATATTCTATAACTTGTGTACAAGTAAAAATAGAATTGCTGCATTACCATTTTGTGCAGAATGTTAACCGTTTTGATTAAATTTTATTAAAATTTGCAACAAATTTTCCTATTTCTCAAAATATATTACATTTTTTGTATTTATAGTATTTCTAATTGACAATACATTTAAACAACCTAAATAACTTTTTAAAAACCACATCTTTTCAAAAATTTACCTTCGAACGTAAAGTCGGATACCTTAATACCTAAATCTACGCATTCGTCATAATTTATTTCATTTACTCAATTGCTCAATAAATCTACGCACAACCTCTTCCATTAACAGAAGAAACCTTTTATCTCCACTATTATCGTCCCTCCTCCCTCTCAAGAACATGTATCCATCCTCCAGGGGGGTCGTCTCTAGAATTCGCACTCCGCATTCATCAGCAGGCTTGAGTCAGAGGAAAACCCCTCTCTCTCACCCCCCTAGCTAAGTGGGAAATGAACACGAATCCGAGCGACGTCACAGCACCCCAAGGTATGTGGGGTGGGGGAAAATCTAGAAAATATCGATCTGGCGGTCCTCGTTGGGTGTTCCTCAAGATCGGGTTGCCAGATGTGGCGAAAAAGCACGTTTTCGACACTCCTTCGTCAGGTTGGAGGATGGTTGGTTAGTGCAGCAACAGCAACAAGTGTCATTGGTTAATGCTGTTCAAAACATATCGTCTGGATATGATCGCACATTTTATGAAATGATTGTCCACTGCTGTTATTAAGATTTCAAAATCAAAATATGTCATATTTTATAAAAATATATAAAAATAAAATATATATATCAGATATATATGTCAAAAATATAATATTATATATATATATATATATATATATATATATATCAGATTTTATAAAAATATAAGAATATAGTTAATTTAATTTAGCAATATTTTTAATAACCTATGTACATATGAGTTTTCTATTTGATTGTAATAGTTTGAATGTCCTGATAGGATTGTCATTGCAATCGTATTGTATATGAGTGATATTTCAATAATTTAAAATTATTTAAAAGAATTTGATAATAATCTCAATAATTTAAAAATATTTAAAAGAATTTGATAATAATCTCAAAAATTTAAAAATATTTAAAAGTATATGATAATAATCTCAATAATTTAAAAATATTTAAAAGTATATGATAATAATCTCAATAATTTAAAAATATTTAAAAGTATATGATAATACTTTCAATAATTTAAAAATATTTAAAAGTATATAATAATAATTTTAATAATTTTAAAAAAATTCAAAGAATTTGATAATAATTTCAATAATTTAAAAATATTTAAAAAATGATAAAAATTTCAATAATTTAAAAAAATTTCAAAGAATTTAATAATAATTTTAATAATTTTAAAAAATTTCCTAGAATTTGATGATAATTTTAATAATTTAAACATATTTAAAAATATTTGATAATGATTTCAATGATTTGAAATTTTTTTAAAGAATTTAATAATAATTTCAATAATTTAAAAATATTTAAAAGAATTTGATAATAATTTCAATGATTTAAAATTTTTTAAAGAATTTAATAATAATTTCAATAATTTAAAAATATTTAAAAGAATTTGATAATAATTTCAATGATTTAAAATTTTTTAAAGAATTTAATAATAATTTCAATAATTTAAAAATATTTAAAAGAATTTGATAATAATTTCAATAATTTAAAAATATTTAAAAGTATATTATAATAATTTCAATAATTTAAAAATATTTAAAAGTATATAATAATAATTTCAATGATTCAAATTTTTTTAAAGAATTTGATAATAATTTCAATAATTTAAAAATATTTAAAAGAATTTGATAATAATTTCAATGATTTAAAATTTTTTAAAGAATTTAATAATAATTTCAATAATTTAAAAATATTTAAAAGTATATGATAATAATTTCAATAATTTAAAAATATTTAAAAGTATATAATAATAATTTCAATGATTTAAATTTTTTTTTAAGAATTTAATAATAATTTCAATAATTTAAAAATATTTAAAGGTATTTGAAAATAACTTAAATAATTTAGAAATATTTAAAAGAATCTGAAATATTGAAATTGAAATGCCTCTATAAGACGCAGCAGTAATGAAACCAGTAGGGCCAGTGAAGAATTTCTGATTATATAACCATTTGTGATATCTAACAAGTTGATTAAAAAGAAATCATTAGCTTATTTGCCAATGAAATATTTACAAAAAGTACAAATTCTTGTAATTATAAATTACTAGCTAGCTTTTCTGCCACCCAAAAAATAATATTAAGTGAAATCAATCAATATTTTTGCAATGTTTTATCGAAATGGGGTGAACATTATGACAATACATAAAATACGGAGAAACAAAAATTCATTTTTATATATTAGATTTGCGTATTGATTTAGAATTGTTAAATTTGGTGCTCTTTCAGAATGGCAAGGCAAGAAACAATTTATTGAATCTTTAAATAACAAATAAAAACAAATAAAAAATGACTTTAAATAATAAGCCAAAAAATAAATCAAGTTGATAAATAATGTTAATAAAAAATGGGTAAGGCGTATTAGTTTCAACAGCTAGTATATCACAACTAAAAAAAACAGCGACAAATATCTTTCATCTCACATACGACTCACAGATGGGACCGTATTGCAGTGGAAACTTTATAAGCCATATGACAACCTTAAGGCTGATTACTTTTGTCTTGTGGTCATGATACATGGCTACAAGTCTACATGGCTACATCGAGAGTTTGATCATTGCCTATCATTAATCACTACAATATCTTCACGAATATATTAAAATATTATAAAGTAAATAATATTTTAATTTGTAAATAAAAATGGTTTTTACCCAAAAATAATAACATTTAAAACTGGCAACATTAACCAACAGTAAATTCGATAATCGCATTATTCTTAATACAGATGATTATAAAAATCCAAAATCCTTTCTACACCAGCGTGCAAGTATTAAATATTAACGGAAATCGATATCACAAACAAAACTCTTCCCACTCTAACACATTCAGGATCTTTGCGATCCAAAGCCATACTTTAAAATTCTCAACTCTACCCGGGATCAGGGGCTAAAACCACTTCGCATATGCATGGATTCGAAATTTCCAGTGTTAGCTCCAAATCCTCTTACCGCCTGCTTTCATCAAACATTCTGCCTTATTCAATAGCTCGTGTCGGGCATTTATCAAAACGACTTCTGCAACTGTAATCCCCAACGAATCGAACGGAGTTTTAAGTCGGTTCACTGCCGTGGATTTAGTACTGGAATCCAACAATTCCACGGATCGGGATCATAGGTGGAATCGGGGCTTGAGTCAAGTCAATTGGTCTTTGGTCATTTTACAATGGTTTGCGATGACTATGACTCGTTCGGATTGGTCTTAAGCCTTTGTTAAATTGGATGCCCATCGGGTCTCCTCTGGGAATATCTTCAAAAGGCGATGGAGAATGTAATGGCAGTTGCCTTTTAAGTGGTGAAATGTTACAAAATTCTCTCTCTTTTTATCTCTATTTGTACATCTATTACTGATTGTTGGAACTGAAAAAATCTCAGGGGAAAGATCTATCCTGATCTTTTTTTGCTTTATCTCTCTCTCTCTCTTTACCAGCCTTATTCAGATAATAATGAGATTGGTAAATATGTGGCGGAAACATTGATGATGTGTATTTATATAACCAGAACATAACTGCCTTTTTTTTCTTTAATACTTTTTGAATTCAGAATTCGTTTTCACAAAAATTTATTTAAAAAAAGAATAACTAGAATACTTTTAGAACAAATAGATCTTATTGTTTCTTAAAGAATACCACTTCTCTGAGTTCTGATTGAAGACAAATTATCTATTTGTACATCTATTACTTATTGTTGGATCTGAAATATTTCTAACAGAAAAAATCTCAGGGGGAAAGATCTATCCTGATATTTTTGCCAGCCTTATTCAGATAATGATGAGATTGATAACCACGTGGCGGATACATTGAGGATGTGTATTTACATATCCAGAATACAACTGCCTTTTTTCTTTAATTCTTTCCGAGTTCGGAATTCGTCTTCATAAAAAATTGTTCAAAAAAGAATAACCAGGAGACAGGAGAAAATGATTCATTCTTTCAGAACAAATAATTCTCGTTGCTTCTTAAAGAATACCACTTCTTTGAGTTCTGTTTAAAGACAAATTATTTACAAAAAAAAAAAAAAAAAAAAAAAAAAAAACCAATACTACTTAACGAATCAAATATACATGAAATAATCAAAACTTTAAAAGAAACAAAAGTTGGTATTGCCACCACTTTTTAAAATATAAATTTACAATAACGAATAGTAATAATAAAGAAAGGACTAAAAATCGTTCCGCAGTGGACAGCTGCCACAAATACATTTTGAGCACATTTGTTTGTATGGTAAAAAGAATAAAACTTTTTCATGTAATAAAGAATATAAAATTTTGTTCATATAATAAAAAGATGTGTATGCATTTTAGAATTAGGATAAAGAAAATAAGGCCTGCAATTTATGCATTCTCTTTATTATACGCATCTTCGTTCATAAAATAAAGAGAATAAAATCTTGTTGATATATTATGGGAACATATATGCATTTTAGTCATCTTTATTCGTTTAATAAAGAGAACAGTGTTTACATTTTAGGCATTTTCACTAATATAATGAAAAGAATAATTCATATATTTTAAGCATCTTCGCTCATACAATAAAGAGAATAAAATTTATTCATATGAAAAAGAGAATGGTGCAAGCATATTAGGTATCTTCATTCATATAATAAAGAGCATAAAAATTTGTTTATATAATAAAAAGAATAGTGTATGCATTTTCGCTCACGTAATAAAAAGAATATACTATGTTTTTAGGCGGCTTCACTCATACAATAAAAGGAATAAAATTTTGCTCGTCTGATAAGGAAAACAGTGTATGCAATTTAGACATCATTCATGTAATAAAGATAATAGTGTATACATTTCACGCATCTTCATTCATACAATAAAGAGAATAATTTTGTTCATATGATAAAGAGAATAGTGTGTGTATTTTTGGCATTTTTCATATAATATATAGAATAGTGCGTGCATTTTAGGCAGCTTAGTTCGTGTAATAAGGAGAATAAAACCGTGTTCATATGATAAGGAGAATGGTATACGTATTTTTAGCATCTTTATTCATATAATAAAGCGAATAAAATTTTGTTAATATAATAAAGGGAACAAAATTTCTTTTATAAAGCAAAAACATTAGTAAATGCATTTTAGACATCTTTTTCATAAAATGAATATAAAAGTGTATGCATTTTAAGCATCTTCATTCATATAATAGAGAAAAATGTATGTATTTTAGGCATCTCTTTCATACAATAAAAAGAATATAAATTTCTTTATGTGATAAAGAGAATGTGGAAACATTTTTTTGCATCCAAGTAATAACTGAATAGTCCCCAAACATGGTATGAAGCTAGAAATCTATGAGATTCGATAAAAATCAAGACCATATTCTAAATCTCATTTGTCTTGCTAAAATTATATTTGGCCTGATTGTGTTTGCATGTAAGCTGACAGATAAAGAAAAATATTATTTCTATATATTAAGTTTAGCCGAAATTTAAACATGGATCTAAAAATTTTGGAATAAAGATCATATTATCTCATACTTAAAATTCTTCTATCTAAAATATTCTAATATCTAAATATCTAAAAACTAATATCTTTAAATAGCTAAAAACTCTAATATCTTTAAATATCTAAATACCAAAAATTCTTCTAATGTAATTGTTTAATTGTAACAATAATTAATATAATTGTAACAATAGTTTTTATGGTTTACTAGCTGGTACCCGGCGCGTTTCTGCCTCCGAAAAAAATAATATTAAGTGCAATCAATCAATAATTTGGCACTGTTTTATCGAAACAGGAAGAATAGTAAGACAGTATATAAAACACGAACTAATATCCTTTTTTTATATTAGATTTGTGTATTCTTTAAGAATTGTAAAACGTAGTGTTCTTTCAGAATGGTAAAAAAAGGAATTATTTATTGTATCTCGCGATTCGTTTAATATTCGATTAGAATTCTCAAATTTAATTTCAGAAAATGAGATTAAAATATTTTTTAAATCGTTATTATAGTTGAAAAGATAATTTTTGAAAATCAAGACGATGCGAAATTATTTGTACTACAATATTTTTGGTATTTACTGCGAAAAACGCTAAAATGTCTTAAAATTTAACTCCCAGGCTTGGTCTCCCCACAACTTTCTCGCATAAACTGTAAAAAAGTTGCTACCACTGAGAATGACTTGCGTGACATTTGCGTACTATAGCTACAAAATATGAACCTCTAAACTGAGATACCATAGAAATGCTAAATCATTGTCTCCTCGGCGAGTTATTTGGAGATAAATCCTTGGTCAATAAATGCGGTTGGGATCCGAATTTTCATTTTTTTCATTTTAAATAATTGTACTATTACCATAATGTAGGTGTAAGCAATAAGCTAAACCAAGTATAGTTTTGGAAGACATAAGAGACATACAGACAAACATTCATTTTTATTTATATAGATAAACATTCACAAAGAATTGGTTGATATTTCTCTCCTAAGAATTTCAAAATTTTTTAATTCACTCCACCATTCTCATGTAATCGAGAAATAGCACTTGAGTCTTATTTTCCAATCACAATCGCCACCCACACAAAATCCGTTTGGGAGTACCCCCCGAAAATCCAATGCATATCGTTGGCCCTTTTAAAATAATGGAAAGGAATTTCATGCTGCAGATAGGACAGATTTGTTTCGCCGGTACAACTTTCGTAACAACGGAAGAAACGGGCATTGCGTTTTTCAATGCGGAATATTCAAATTTTGCATTCGAGCATTCAGGTTCTAGTCGAAAAGGTTTGGATGAAAAGAAATAGAATAGGATAAGCTCTGGATTTATCTTTCGAAACCAATTTTATTCATTTCACTAGTTTCATCTAAACAGATGCTACTCTCTAATTCTATTGAACAAATTCGGAAAAAATTTTTTAAAAGAAAATAACATCTAAAGCTATGCTAAGATGTTGATGAGCTGGTGCTTAAAATACATTTAAAAAAATGTTTTTGTTCTGAAGAATTATTTTTTATTCAATTTTTCTCTAAAAATCTACATTTACTTAATTTATTTGTTGTTCAAATGAAAAGAATAAGCTCTGCGTTTATCTTTTGAAACCAATTTTATTCGTTTCACTGAATTTCATTTAAACAGATACTATTCTCTAATTCTATTGAACAAATTCAAAAGAAAATAAAGAAAGAAAGAAAAAATCGTCTGAAACTATGCTAAGATGTTGATGAGCTGGTGCTTAAAATACATTACAAAAAATAATGTTTTTGTGCTGAAGAATTATTTTTTATGCAATTTAACTCTAAAAATCTATATTTAATTTATCCGTTGTTCAAATAAAAACAATGAGTTCTTGATTTATCTTTTAAAACCATATTTATTCATTTCAATGATTCATTATTCAAGTGCCTGTGATGTAAGAATTTACATAAAAATATGTTCAAAAACACATAAGCGATGATAAACAGATGCTATTCTCTAATTCTATTGAACAAATTCAGAAGAAAATAAAGAAGGAAAGAAAAGAAAAAGAAAAAACTATGCTAAGATGTTGATAAACTGGTGCTTAAAATACTTTTTAAAAAGGATATTTTTGTGCTGAAGAAATATTTGTTATGCAATTTAACACTAAAAATCAACATTTACTTAATTCATTCGTTGTTCAAATGGAAAGAATAAGCCCTGGATTTATCTTTTGAAACCCACTTTATTCATTTCGTTGTATTTCATCTAAACAGATGCTACTCTCTAATTCTATTCAACAGATTCGCTAAAAAAATATAAAAAAGAAAAAAGCGTCAAAAAGCGTGCTTAGATCTAAAACTAGAGCTTAAGGTATCCGACTACGTTAAAAACACTCTTTATCGACCACATTGGAGAATTTTTAAAATTTTTATTTCTTGTAGATCAAACTTTCCTCTTTCAAAAAACAGTTAACCTCCGTTAGAAAAAGGAAGGCCTGACCTATCATCCAGGATTAGATATTTTTTCAGTTAAGGTTTGTCTTTAACTTTAGTTTCCTCAAAACTTTGTTATTTATAAAAATTCTCCACGGTTAACATGATATCTCAAAAATTAATGGAGGCATTTACATAAAAATTTCAGCGTAGGTTTTAAATAATATGGACAATGAAATGAACGAAAAGTTTTATTGTGGGTGATATACTTTTTCTTTTATAAGTGTTTTTAGAAAATTAAGTTGTAAATTTATGGAAATAAATGCCTATGCACGTATATTTGTACCCATCATTTCTTTGCATTTCAAACTTTTTCTTAAATTTTGGTTTATTTCATTCATTATTATATTCTATAACGTCTTTGCAAAGAAAACTAGGATTGTTGCATTACCATTTTGTGTAGAGTGTTAACCGTTTTGGTTTAACGTTCATTAAAATTTACTACACATTTTCCTATTTCTCAAAATATAGCATATTTTCAAATAATTTTGTTGTATGTATAGTATTTTGTATTAAAATTCACAATGCATTCAAAAGCCATAGTTTTAAATAGATTTTAAAGTATTCAATTTTTCATAAATTTTCCTTTGAACGTAGTCGGATACCTTAAAATAATCATTAAACAAACGAAAATTGTGTGCAGAATTATTTTTTTAAGTACTTTTTTAAATTTTTTATACAATTTGGCTTCTAAAAATCAATATTTATTTACTTTATTCGTTGTTGAAATGGACAGATAAGTTCTCAATTTATCATTTCACTTAACTTTATCTAAACAGATACGATTGGATAAGAATCTAGAATATACATTTCTGATGCTAAATCTGTCAACCAAATTTTACTTAACTAGCTAGAAGTCGGACTTTTGACCTCTGGATTTTCAGGGGTCTTTACCCTCAGAAGCTACTGCACCCCCTTTTCGTGGAAACACGGACACGACATCATCATCATTATCACATACATTATCTGGGAGTAATGATTTTTTCCATCTTTTCTACTTCTTTAATTCTTGAAGCCGCAAAATGGGAAGGCAACAAATTGACGATTTCTCCCTTTTATCAAGTGAGAACATGATATTTTTTCATTTGAGGATTTTGGAGCCTCAAATTGCGAAGGCAACAAGTTGTTGAAGCCTCAAATTTCGAAGGCAACAAATTGTGGAAACCTCAAATTGTGAAGGCAACAAATTGTGGAAACCTCAAATTGCGAAGGCAAAAAAATTTTGAAGTATCAAAATGTGCATTTAACAAATTCTTGAAGCCTCAAAATCAGGATTTTTTTTTCCATCTTTTCTTTACTCTTTCTTTGGTAGTCGATAAAATTCCTCCTTTACTACACCATTCTCACGTAGTCGAAAAATAGTACTTGGATCTTACTTTCTTATTCCACTTTCGAGAGTCACGGAAAGGCTCGTTTGGGGTGCATTTCCGAAAGTCCCGTGCATGGCAATCGGCCTGTAAAATAATGAAAGGGGATCTCACGAGGCTCAGAGGAGAGATTTGTTTCTCCGAAACTTCGCATAAAAACGGAGGAGATGGTTATTGCGTCTTTTCACGCTGATATTGCGTTTGAGCATTCTGGTTTTGAGTGGTTAAGAGAATGAAAAGGTAGAAAATTTAAAATGCATCAGTACTATTGAAAAAAATGCTATCAGCATATTATGTCACTTTAATAAACATTATTCTTTGATTCTGCAGATGATACTAAAGATTATTCCAATAATAATCAAATCCAGACATCTTTTTTTATCCAAATTTAAAGCAAATATTTAATTCATAGTTATATTTATGTTCTGTTTTTAAAGCAGAACTAGGGCTATTTGGGGACGGACCTCCTTATTTTGAGCTGCGGTCAGATGACGAGGACGAATCCTGAGCTGGCCCCATCTCTCCAAATTTCCACATCCCATCAGCGGAGGGACGTTAGACCAGGTGGATTTAAAATGCACCAGACACGCTTACACGGCAATTCTTCTGTGGAATCGGGTCTCGAATCTGAAATTCTACGGCTCAAGAGCCGAGTTTAGTTTAGTTATAATAACGTCCCGTTGTAAAGTATCGTGAGGGTTATTTTGGGACGGACAGCGTCATTTTGAACTTCGGTCAGATGACGAGGACGACACTTGAACTGGCACCTCCCTCACCACACCACACCAACGGGAAGACGTTTGGTCTGCCAGATTTAACGTGCAAGAGACCCCTTTACACGAAGGTTCTTCGGTGGAATCGAGTCTGGAGCCTGAAACCCTCCGGTTCCAAAGCCGAGACCTTACCACCAGACCACCGCAGTCTCCACAAGAGCAGAGACCTTACCACCTGGCCACCGCGGCTTTAAGCATTCTATGCAAAGATTTGCATATGTAGTCCAGACTCCTTCCAAATTTTAAAATCAAATCTACCTAGGGATTGTCTGTCTGTCTGTACTTTCCGAACGATGTAAATGTAATAACTCAAAGGTGGAATAACTTAAATATATCAAATGTGATACAGGAGTTTGGAACACAACTGTAGTTACGTGGTTAGATTTTTTTTCAATTAGCTCTGAATAATGCGCTTAAATCATAAATTTGATTTTCAGGAATTATGAACTGAGCCAAATATTAATCTCCAAGGATCGCCAGAGATTAATCGCCGAGCCCGAATCCTTCCCATGTTTAATTCGAAAATAAAGAATTGAAGGGTTTGCTGAAAAAAGTTTGTATTTCCCATGATTCAGGTTTGCAGAAAACCTGTGGTAGCATCAAGGACTACCTCAACATTGTAACAAACTAATGAGATAAACAGCTCTATCGTTTGAGTTAACGCGAGAAACAATGATTGGAGCTACATATTTCTGACACTAAGTGTACAAGTTTTTACTTTACATGATAATACATGCAACTCCAAATGCAGCAGGCGTCCTGCCTTAGGGGTAGCGTGTCTTCCCAGTGTTCAGGGCCTCCCGGGTTCGAGTCGCGGTTCTGTAACTGTTGTTATTTTGTGTTCTATCTGTGAATGGGGACAATGCACAATCCCCTGCAAAAAGGGATTGCGCAAGCGAATGTGAAGCTTTTAGTGTCTAAGTCGTACTCTTGGCCCTAGATGGCGCTACTGAAAAAACGAGGGAAGCTAATATATGGGCTTAAAATCACTGATAGAAATCAGCGGGCTTGTCAATGACAAGTGCCATTGGAAACAACAATAACAACTCCTATTTGGAGCGACATCTTCTTGCAACAAATCCTTCAAATGAGAATGCAATGAAGAACTTTTGTTTGTTTCTAATTCATTATAATTTTGGAGCTATTTCGCACAGAATATCAAAAGCTACCGATAAATACTTTTGGTTTCAGAATACCGAGACAACCAATTTTCGACGGTTGTACTTCGCTAAAGGGTGGTGAGCAGGAAATAGAACAATTATTAGGCCTCTTAATTCAGCGAATAATTGTGTTTCATCCTATTGATAAATGCAAACATCTACTTTCGAATTTCATTTCATCCTGTTCTTCGATGATCTAATCGTCCCTCGAAGCATGCCGAAAAGCTCAAAGGGTATCAGAATCGTTAAATGAACATCTTTCGATTGATAAATAATTATCTACAAGTAAATAAATATTTATACATGGTGGATTGTGCATTTCTTAACCAAATTTTATTAATAATTAATTTCCCAAACTTGCTTACATTTAGAAAATTTCATATATTTAATCTTTTATACACAGCTTCATGACTTCGATAAGGAAGTAAACCCGGAGAGGCCAGATTGATATTTAATGTCTGTTTTTACATCCGTAATGGCCTCGTCTAATGGCGGGGTCCGAGCACGCACAGCACGGTTGAATGGCTTCTCTCGTCACAATTAAAGCACTCAAGGCGCGATACACATTCGTGCTCTGTCATTTCACACGCGAAGTTGCTGATTATCAAATATTAATTTCGGGCAGTGTTAACCCTTTCTGTCGTTCCATCAACTAATAGAGTGATGACGAATCTGCGACAGTCGTATGAGCAATAATTATCTATCCATGCGAAATAATAGATTGCGTCATGTTGCGCATACTATTTTGTTTCTCTGATGAATGTTTTTGGCTGTTTGGGGATTGACTTTTTGATTCGGAGATTTAATAGTTGGCGTTATGTGAAGGTTTAGTTTAGGTTTAGTTATATTAACGTTCCATTGTATGCTGCTACCATACTATGTCCCTTTAATAAACATTACTCTATGACTCTGCTGGTGTTACTGGAAAAGCAGTAGAATATTCCAGTCATAATCAAATCCAAAAATCTTTTTTCCAAAAATCCAAATTTTAAGCAAATGTTTTATTTATATTTATGCTCCATTTTTAAAGCTACGCTAGGGCTATTTTGAGACAGATCTCGTCATTTTGAGCAGCGGTCAGATAACGAAGACGACACCTGAGTAGGCAACCCTTCTCCAAATTTTCACATCATACCAGAGGGAGGTTTGGCCCCGACCGATTTAAAGTGCACCAGACACGCTTACACGGCGGTTTTTCTGAGTTACCGGGTCTCGAACCTGAAACTCTACCGCTCAAGAGCCAAGTTTAGTTTAGTTACAGCAACGTCCCGTTGCAAAGCAACACTAGGGCTATTTTGGGACGGACCTCGTCAAATTGAACCATGTTCAGATGACGAGGACAACACCCGAAATGGCACCCCCCTCTCTACACCAACGGGAGGGCGTTTGGTCTGTCAGATTTAAAGTGCAAGAGACCCCCTCACATGACGGTTCTTCGGTGAAATCGAGTCTCGAACCTGAAACCCTCCTATTCCGATGCCGAGACCTTACCACCAGGCCACCGTGGCTTTATTCTATACAAAGATTTACATCTATAGTATAGACCCCTTTCAAATTTTCAAACCAAATCTACCAAGGAATTAATTGTCTGTCGGTCTGTACTTCCAGAGAAATGTAAATATGAAAACTCAAAGATAAAATGACTTAAATGTATCAAATGTGGTGCAAAAGTTTGGAACACAACTGTAGTTCCTCGTTAGTTCTGAAGAACGCGTCTAAATCATAAATTTGATTTTAAGGAATTTTTAATTCAGCCAAATATTAATCGCCAAGAATCGCCACGAGGCCACCGCGGCTGTCACGTTATGTCCAGGAATGGCTAGAGAAGAGAAGTGACCTAATGGCAGACTTGACTTTAAGGCTGGAGGATCCCAAATTTAAAATATGATTCCGCCAATTCCTGCTATACATATGATTCCACTGTATAGCAAGGTCGGTATACATTAAGCCCCTTTACGAGTACTCTTTAACCGAGGAAGCACAGCTTGTTACTCAATATTGTGCGATATTGTATGATATTAAGGTATCCGATTACGTTCAAAGGGAAAATTTTGAAAAAAATTATTTATGGTTTTTAGATGCATTGTCAAGTATATACGCTATAAATACAAAAAAAATATTTGAAAATATTATATATTTTAAAAAATGGGATAATGTGTAGTAAATTTTAAAATTGAACCAAAAAAGTTAATAATCTACACAAAATGATAATGCAGCAATCCTATTTTTCTTTGTACATAAGTTATATAATATAATAATGAACGAAATGAACCAAAATCTAAGAAAATGATTGAGATGCAAATAAGTTATGGGTAAAAGTATGCGCATATATGCACTTTTTCCATAAATGTATAACTTAATTTTTCTAAAAACACCTATAAATGAAAAAATATATCACCAACGATAAAACTTTTGGTCCATTTCATAATCCATGTTATTTAAAACACACGCTGAATTTTTTTTATGTAAATAACTCTATTAGGTTTTGGGATATCATGATAAGGGTGGTGAATTTTTATGATAATTATAAAGTTTTGAGAAAATTGAAGAAGTAAAATTGGGATTTTTTAAAAATTCTTCTATATAATGGGTCAAAAGACCTTCCTTTTCTTAGCAAAGATAGATTACTTTGGGAAGTGGAAAGTCTGAACTACAGAAATAATGATAAAAATTCGCCAATGTGGTCAATGGCCAGTGTTTTTAACGTAGTCGGATACTTTAAACAATATTCCACAATATTAAACAATATTGATCAATGTCATACAATAATGTACAATATTTGTGTATTATAGTAGGCTATGGTCGTGTTTCTGACGTTTGGATAGGATGACCCCCATTTGTGGAGATCGATTGGAATATTCCAGCAAATTATAGGTACAATGGACAAACATCAAAGAACCCGAAAAACCTCAAGTTAGGGGGGCGGAAAGGCTAAATAAGTTTGTTTCAAGTCGCGTACAAGTCGGTGGAAAGGGGCTTTCAATCAATCCGAACCAAAGGACAACAGGCTGGCTTAATGCAGGAGTTTGGTGGATGGGTGCCAACTCAGATGTCCTTCTCGTCCTATGGCCACTGTTCAAAATGACGAGGGCAGTCCCAAAATAACCCCTGTGTGCCTTAAGATGGGACTTTATATAACTAAAAAAAATTCAAGAAGTGTCAGTCAATGGGATATGAAAGAACATAAATGTAATTCAGGTCTTTCCAGGATTTTTTTATTTAATTTTGCTTATTCCATGTTTTTCGGGTTTGGTTTTCTTCTGTTTAAAACTTTATTCGCTGAAATCTGGCAGATAATTTTTGTCCAGACAATCGAATGATAAAAAGGGTTCAGATTTATATACAGAGCAACCAATTGTCCAGTTATTAATAAGCCATTCTATCAGACAGTGAAAAACAGGATTTTTTTTCATTGTCTGGCGTGAAAAAAGTCCTGTTAAAATGGAAAAACATGAAAATAATTATCAAAATAAACTTTTGGAATTGAAAATGATTTTAATTTGAGTATATTCAAAGTAAATCAAATGAAAGCAATCAAAATTTTTTTAATTGAAACTAGGTGGAGTTTTGAATTCTAATTTATCATTAAGACCACAGAAAAAAAAACTTATTTTACAGGAAGTTAAGCATAGATGCCTGCCCCCACGCATTATTATTGAGTCATTCACTGTAACCACAATGAAGAATTTGTTCATTCTGCTTTGAAGAGTAAAAAAAGAAAATAAATTACCGCTGCAAAGAATTGGAATTTTAGAAAAAGTTATTAAAAAAAGAAAAAGAAAGATACAGAAAAAACGCAGATAGTAAAAAAAGAAAGAAAAACGAAAACGAAAACGCAAATTCTCAATATTTTAATTCAAGAAGGAGTAAATTGAAAAATTTATTGGATATAAAAAAGAGATTTCAAAATTCTCGGTATCAATACAAATATACGCAATACAAAATAAAATAAATAAAGATAGCAGACGATATCTCTATGAATTTGATATTTTGATTTATTTGCTGGTTTGTTTAGGAATCGGCTAGATCAAACTATTGGTGGAATCAGTGATTTCATTTCACTTTCTTGAACTCATGTGGTTTATGTTTTTTTATCGTAATGAAAAGGCTTTTAATTCAAAAACAAAAAAGCATTGGTTTCGATATAATAATGACAAAAAATTCTATTGAGTTGAATGTTTGAAAATGAAGAAGGCTTAATGCAGAAGATAAATAAAGACTCAAAATTTAAAAACTGTTACTTCTGAATAAGAGTTCTGAAATAATTTCTTCTTTAAAATTTTTTACATATCTTTAAAACTGCAAAAAGATCTCAGTTTTTATATATTCTTTTTTTTTCGAAGTGTTTATAATAAACAACTAATTAATTTATATAAAATATATATAGTATTCTATAATAAAAAATTTTTATATATATATATATATATATATATATATATATATATACAGAGAGAGAGTTTATATATATTATTGTAGAAATTATTCTGCTCTAATGCAGTCATTTGCCCATGATGAACTTTTGACTAAATTTTAAATCCCGAAACTGTTTTTGTAGGTTAGCTCATCTTTTTGCAAGTATTTATTTTATATATAATATTAGATATAGCATTTTAAACCTATTTCAGTAAAAACTAAGTATTGATAGAGAAAATAATCCAACTGGTTCAAAAATAATGATGTAATAACTCTAACAAGGTCGCAAGGAAAACAATTGTGTGTGCAATGATAATTTAACCTCTAACTTGAATCCAAATTAATTTCTAAAGGTTTATCTTAATTTAACTCATAGTAACTTCATTCAAAAATATTCCTGATCCGATTCCACGTTATCTACTTAATTAATTCAAGAAATGCTCTGTAAAAATGGTTAGTCATTGATTTCCACGGTGCGACTGATTGATAAAAGTTGCTGCCTTAAACAAATAGTTTTGCAAAAGATCCTCGTGTTTTTCCTGTTTTGAGATTCACACGTGCAGAAATCAATATGAGAATTTTAACTGTAAACAATATACATACATATATTCCTGCGTAAAATGCTGTGTTTGGTCAAGGCTGCGAATTCCAAGAGTACTCAGATTTTTATATTCGGGGTTCTTAATAATGACACGTTTTGTGCTACGTAGTAAAATGAAGAAAAGCGAGTATGCAATTTCGATGACTTTTTTTTAACGATTGAAATTAGAATTTGTACAATCTTATAAATAAGACCCCATACCAGATTTCATTTAAATAAGGCGGTCTATTTTCAAGTCATCACATTGACATGCAGGCATATACACTGATAGACAGATGGGCAATGGTTTTGTTTCAAAATTTGATACAAACTTATATTTAAGATGTATAAACTATAAACAAATTTTTCTATCATGCTCCTTTTATTTGTTACTAGCCGCCTTTGGCGACCAGCTGGTTCGCCATGAGTAATGCGTTCTAAAATTTTCAATTAAATCACATATTCATTAGCCTTGAAGTAATTCCGGACATGTATTGGCCTGAAATTAATATTTTCTTTAAGATGATGGACTGAAAGTTCTAAAAGAACGCGTTTTCCTAATAATATTCTTTAATTTTATAAATCAGTCAGTTTTAATAATTGATTTAGAAGACTGATTGGTGTAGCAACTTTTATTTGAAATATTAATAAAAATATTTTGTAAAATGTGGCTCACAGAGCAAAGTATGAAGAAATCTAAAACTCATATTCATCAATGCATTGTTTGACTCAAACTACATAAAATGTAATTATTTACTTCATTTAGATCAAATTAATAGTATTAAACAATATATATGCTTATTAATACTATTTTATAAGTTGGCCATTGGAAAGGAATTTGAATGCATATCCTGTATAAATTCAATCCTGTATAAATAAAGATAATTTATTCAATTAATGATTTAAATATTGCAAACGATTATAGAATCCTTTGCCTTGCATCTTTTAAAGAAAATATCACATTTTATATTTCTTTTATTTTATCCAGTCACGTGCTAAAAGTTGCATTTCTTCCGATTTAATTTGCGATGATAGTTTTTTTTTATTTTTTTTATTTGAACTTCCGTCAAAATGATGGCAACACGGTGAAAAAAACCAATTTTTTCAATTTGACGTTCTCTTGCAGATTTTATGGAAACCTTAGCTTTGCAATTATTTTTTTAGAAACTGTCACATTTTATAATGAAAAAAAAAATATTGAATTAATGATACAGATACTGCAAACGATTATAGAAATATGCCATTAAGTCGGGATTCCAATGCATATCCTGTCTAAATTCGATCAGGTTAACCGTAAAGGAGATTTATTGAATTAATTATTTAGATATTGCAAACAATCATAGAATCTTTTGCTTTGCATTTATTTTTTAAGAAAGTATCACATTTTATATTTCTTTTATTTTATCCAGTCACATGTTAAAAGTTGCATTTCTTTAGATTTATTTTGCGATGATAGTTTTTTTTATTATTTGAACTTCCGTTATTGTTTTCTTTTTTTTTATCCAGTCACGTGCTCAAAAAAACATGGTTAAAATATTTTTTAAAAAATTCGTTAAAAATAGGAGCTTACGTTAAAAATTAACAAAACTGATACCGTTAGAAAGCTAATTTTTTTATCTTTAAATTGATATAAAAATCATGTTTGTGCAATTATATTTTCGGAAGTTATAACGGAAAAACGTCGAAATTTCGCTTAAATTTTAATTAATTCAAATTCTAATGAAAAATTCGAAAAAAGGGCTCCGAGGTGCTCATTCTCGACCTCCAAGGTATACATGTACCAAATTTGGTAGCTGTAGGTCTAACGGTCTGGCCTGTAGAGCGCCAACACACACACACGCACACACACACATTGAGCTTTATTATAAGTACAGAAGAACCGTGTTAACTTAAGCAAAAAGACCGGCAAATTCCTTGAGTACACAAATTTCATTCGTCTCGTTCTAATCGTTTTTTAGTTATAATACTGACAGACGGATGGACAGAATTCCGAAAATATATTTTTCAGACACGGGAAAGTCTGAAATGAGTTCAATTATTAATCAACCTGAATGAATTAAAAAACAAATTCCTGCTCATACACGAAATTTCGCTCATTTAGCTCAAAGTGTTTTTCAGTTATAATACTCACAGATAAAGAGACCGAATTACGATAATATGTTTTCAGACATGAGAAGACCTAAAACGTTAAGATACGTTAATTAAATTTTAAATTGAGATTTTAACGTTGGCGATTACAATACTTTCATTTCAGACTTTCCCCGTGTGTGTTTTTTGTGTGATTGTTCACAATTGCGATTTTTTTTTTGTTGAGTACAATACCTTTATTTTAGACTTTGCTGTGTCATTTTTGTGTGATTCATCTCCATTATGATTTTTTGGTGATTAAAATATTTTCTATTGTTGCTCTTTATGGCACTTGCCATTGGACAAATCGGCTGTTACGAAAACAGCGATTTAAGTCAATAGGAGGCGTCCCTTGTTTTAATAGCGCCAACTAGAGCCAAGTGTACGACTTTGCCACTCGCGCGTCACTCATTCGCTTGCACAAACCCTTTTTTGCAGGAGGGTTCATTCACAAATAGAACAGAGGAATAACAACCATGCCCGAACCGGGACTCGAACAACCACACCACACGAAACAGGAGTCGGACCAGTGACATCTGTATCACAGGGAAGACGCGCTATCCCTAAGCCAGAATTCCGGTTATTATTCTAATACAATGTTAATAAGAAATATTGCATCCATAACTGAACCGGATCTTCGCAAAATTAAATATTTTCATTAAATTAATAATTTCAGATTTTGAGAGGCTCATATTCTGAAAATTAAGAACCTTTTCTGATGAGTACCAAATTTGTTCAGGGTTTTCATCAGAACTGATCATACAAAGGAAGAATAACCATGCCCGAACCGGGACTCGAACCCAGATCACGGGGAAGACGCGCTACCCCAAAGCCAGGACACCGTCACAATGCTTTCTTTTTGTATGTTTCATATCGGAGGAAATAAAAAATACATTTAAAGTGGGTGTATACCACCAGATCGTATCATATCTTCTCATCTTTACATTATAAAACAGCACGTGTCGCCAATTTCCGTGCCAACCACCCCAAAAAAAAGATCGTCAGACGCCGAAGTCTTGTGACGGATGCCACACAGCAGCAACTTAGTTTCGAATATTATATTTCAAGAATAAAACCAAACTCTTCTCGCCACATTTCTATTTCTTCCCACTCTTATAATGAATAATTTATAAGACACGAACGACCAAACATCGCGTTCTCTGGTACCTCGGCCCTAAGCTTGCATCTAATTTGTAAGCAGCGGATATAAGTGTTAAGTTATCGGCTAACAGGTTCACTCGTGTGGCGTTCGAAAATTCCACGGTGGCTTTTATTCCGTTATCTTCCAGCAGCGGAGGAAATGGAATTGATCCGCGTCGATAAGGTTCGGAATGAAGGAAGGCGGGCAAATGTCAGCAGTCGATGTCAGGACGTTCATCCTCTTATCGACCTTAATTTGGGCCTCCGGCAGATAGAGAGAGACCTCTTTGCAGTCTTGTCAATTGGCGAGATACGGAAAAAGACAATTCGTTGCCTCCAGGGAATATTATTGGTTGAACTGTAATCCTTAAATGTACCACTTCATGAAGCGGTCTAGTAGAAAGTGGAGTCAAGAACCAAAAGATATATTTGAAGAGCCAAAAGATGTGTATAGATTTAATTAGGTCTTTCGCAATTTATTTTTCACGCCATTGTCTATTGCCAAGTGCTCTTTTAAGTTAATTTTTGATATGAGTCAACATTTTTAACTAATCTATTGTGTGATCTTTGGCAAATTTTTTGGCTATTATACACTGGCATGCGATTAACAATATAACATGAAAATCGAATATGTGTTTTAAACGTGGTTTTCCCATTTAATTAAAGCCGAATTTTGACATAAAATTTACACTATAAGTTTAAAAAAGATACAGAAAACTCAATTCGTTACCTCGTGGAATATCATTGGTCGGACTGTAATCCTTAAATGCACCACTTCAGAAAGCGATTTAGTAGAAAGTGGAGTCCAGAACCAAAAGTTATATTTGAAAATGTATATATTTGATTAGGTCTGCGGCGTTGGCAACAGGAGCTCTTATAGCTCAAGTGCATTCTACTTTTGACATTCGCAACAGTTGGAAATTATTATTATTATTTTAGAATAACTGGCTGATGGAACTTTGCAAATGTTATCATTTTCTATTAAATTTTGCCGTAGTTCAAGCTTTGAATTTAGTAGATCATTGATGTGGGTTAATCTGTGCTTTGGGTCCTCTGCTTGGCGCATTTTCAAAAAGTCGCCAACTGGGGCGTTTTTGCGTAGTGTCTCTCTGAGCATTCAACTCCGCGAGACAACGCGTAAAAACGCGCCAGTTGGCGACTTTTTGAAAATGCGCCAAGCAGGGGACCCAAAGCACATTTTCACCTTGATGTGTAACGCATATTAATTCATCAAGCATTTAAAGCGTTTTAAGAATTGTTAGTTAAATTTATTTTTTTAATAGAATAACAAGCAAATTCATCAATTATAAAAATATAAATTTAACTAATAATTCTGAAAGCATTTTTAAACATTGTATAAAATAATATGCGATACACATCAATGATTTACTAAATTAAAAGCTTAAACTGCAACAAAAGGTCTTTCACAATTTATTTTTCACGCCAATGTCTATCGCCAAGCGCTATTTTAAGCTCTGGTTGGAATGTCTTTTCTAAAGTTAATTCTGTGGTAGAAAAACAAGAGTTTGGTTTCTTCGTCTTTCCTATTATTGAAACCAGTGTGAAGGGTCTCCCTAAAATTTTCTCTCTTAATCTTTAACAATGTTATTATCGCGGAACCATTCCCCTACAATAATTATAAAAAATTTATCTTTGGCGTGAATTAGCATTTTTTCAGAATCTATTGTGAAATCCTTGGCGAATTATTTGGA
>JAPMOQ010012849.1:2557345-2573490 GCA_026543055.1 Argiope trifasciata | reverse complement strand
ATAATTATTTGGCGATTATACACTGGCATGTGATTATAAGCACAAGAATATTGAATTTGTATTTTAGACACGTTTTTCCCATTTAATCCAAATCAAGTTTTGACAGAATATTACACTTAAAGTGAATAACAGACACAAAAAAAGACAATTCGTCAACTCGGGGAATATCATTGTTTGAACTGTAATCCTCAAATGTATCACTTCATGGAGCGGTCTTGCAGAAAGTGGAGCCAAGAATCAAAAGATGTGTATAGATGTGATTAGGTCTTTTACAATTTATTTTTCACGCCAATATCTATCGCCAAGTGCTTTTTTAAGCTTTGGATGAAAAGTCTCTTCTAAAACTTATTATCTGGTAGGAAAGCAAAAATTTGATTTCTTCGTCTTTCATATTATTGAAATAAGTGTGAATGATCTCCCAAAAACTTTTCGCTTAAATTCTAACTATATCATTATTCCAGAGAACACCTTGCATGGCTCTAAGCTACATTCGTTATAAAAAAATTAATTATTGGCGTGAATTAGTAATTTTTACTTAATCTATTGTCAAATCCTTGGCGAATTATTTGGAGAAATGGAAAATTATTATGAAACATTCATCCTTGGCCTGAATTAACATTTTTACTAAATACACTGATGGAAAAAAAAATCCCAAAACTAGGGAGGAGCTGTGCTAGATAAACGAAATATGGTAGGCGTGTTTATACATCTGAAAGATGACGTCGATTCAAATTTCGAGCTATGCGCGTAATGGTGGCGCTAGTAGCGACGCTATGAACATGCAAATGAGGTTTGCTTTAAATAAGCGCTGTAAGGTTCCTGATCGTTATTTACAGTTGAGATTTGACGTAGGAGGTTAATGTTAGTCAAGGATGCCTCTGAGAAGGCGAAGAAGCCATTATCAACAGCTCTCTGAGTTTGAACGAGGTCGTGTTGTAGGGCTACGAGAAGATGGGTTTTCTTTCCGTGATATTGCTGAAAGACTTGGCAGGAATGTATCCACTGTGCATGAGTATTGGCGGCAGTGGTCAAGGAAAGGTACTGCCTCAAGAAGACCAGGTTCCGGGCGGCCACGTGGTACTACTGAGAAGGAAGACCGTCGTATTCGGCGTATGGCTGTGGCTAATCGTACTGCGTCATCAGCTGAATTTCGAGCTGCAGTTGGCACCATCGTGACACAACGAACTGTTACAAATCGGTTACTTGAAGGACAGCTCCGAGCCAGACGCCCTGTACAGTGCATTCCACTGACTCCAAACCACTACCGTTTGCGACGTGAGTGGTGTCAAGCTAGAGTTCATTGGAGGACGGAGTGGAGATCTGTTGTGTTTTCTGATGATAGCCGGTTCTGCCTTGGTGGCAATGATAGCCGTTTGTTGGTTAGAAGGAGGTCAGGTGAATGCCTGCTAGTGACCTGTCTGCGGCCTAGACACACAGGGCCTACTCCTGGAGTTATGGTTTGGGGAACAATTTCGTATGACAGCAGGAACACTCTCGTGGTTATCCCACGCACCCTGACTGCAAATTTGTACGTCAGTCTAGTGATACAACCTGTTGTGCTGCCATTCATGAACAGCATTCAAGGGGATGTTTTCCAACAGCATAACGCTCGCCCTCATACCGCTGTTGTAACCCAACATGCTCTACTGAGTGTTGACATGTTGCCTTGGCCTGCTAGATCACCAGATCTTTCTCCAATCGAGCACGTATGGGACATCATTGGGCGACAACTCCAGCGTCATCCACAACCAGCATTAACCATCCCTGCATTGACCGCCCAAGTGCAACAGGCGTGGAACTCCATCCCACAAACTGATATCCGACATCTGTAAGACACAATGCATGCACGTTTGCATACTTGCATTCAAAATTCTGGCGGTTACACCGGTTACTAATGTACCAACATTTCCCATTTGAAATGGATCTTCTCGCCAATGGCTCTACTTGTGATCTTGAAACTTTAATCAATTAAATATATTACCTAGACAAATGTATTCCTAAAATTTCATTCTTGGTGTTGGGATTTTTTTTGCCATCAGTGTATATCGCGTGATCCTTTGCGAGTTATTGGGCGATTATTCACTAGAATGCAACTAACAGTTTACTAGTTGTTGGGTTGACTTCGGATCCGGAGGTTTAAGGTTCAAGACCCGATTCCACCGAAGAAGTGTCATGTAAGTAGGCCTGGTGCACTTTAAATCTGCCGGGGCAAACGTCTTCCAACTGGTGTGGAAGTTGGAGAGGGGATTCCGGCTCAGGTGTCGTCCTCGTCATTTAACCGCAGTTCAAAATTGTGAGTCTATTTCAAAATGGACCAGATGTTATTTAAAAATGGAACGTTAATATAACTAAGCTAAACTAAACCTTCTAAAACATTCTAGCTTACTCTGTAATAACGGTACTATCCCAGAGAAAGCCTTACATAGATTAAATATTAATCTTTGTTCTGAATTCAGCATTTTCACTGAATCTATCATGTGACTTTTGGCATTTAATCGTTGGAATGTGATTAATAATACAAGTAAAACAAATTTGTGTTTCTTAGGCACGTTTTTCCCCTATTGATTGATACCTAAATTCGACATAAAATTGCACTTAAAGCAGCAAAATTCCATGTCAAATTTAATATAGACAGAAATTTTCCCGTCGGTGATTTTACTATCAGATATTGATATAGATTTCTTTGATACATGTATACATTGAAAAAGGAGCCTTAAGTATCTTTTAAAGAATGTTGTAAATATTAAGGATTTTTTGCTCTCTCTTTGAGCGTGTTATTAGTTTTCTGCGTCTGTTGAAGTAATTAAGGTATCCGACTACGTTGGAAACACTGGTTATCGACCACATTGGCGAATTCCTTTTTAATTGTTATTTCTTATAATTCAAACATTTCTCTTTCCAAAACAATTCATATTTTCTAAGAAAATGAAGGCTTGACCTATAATGCAGTGTCACATATTTTTTCAGCAAAAATTTGACTTTCACTTCCATTTTCTCAAAATTTTAATCTTCATAAAAATTCTTCGCCGTTCACATGATATCTCAAAAACTAATAGAGGCATTTACATAAAAATTTCAGCGTGTTCTATGGGCACTGAAATGAACCACAAGTGCTATTGTTGATGAAATACTTTTTCACTTATATGTGTTTTTAGAACAATTAAGCCGTAAATTTAGGGAAAAAATGCATATATACGTATATTTTTACCCATTACTTCTTTGCATCTCAACATTTTTCTTAGATTTTTGTTCATTTCTTCATCATTAGATTCTATAACTTGTGTACAAAGAAAAATAAGATTGCTACATTAGAATTTTGTGTAGAGTGTTAGCCGTTTTGGGCAAATTTCATTAGAATTCACTAAAAATTTTCCTATTTTTCAAAATATATAACATTTTCAGATATTTTTGTCGGATTTACAGTATTTTGTATCATAACTGACAATACATCTAAAAACCGTAATGGAAAATATTTTTTAAAAAATTCAATTTTTTAAATTTTTTTCCTGCGAATATAGTCGGATACCTTAAATAAAAAATGGGGATTGGATCAGGAAATAAGAGATCATTTTAGAATTATATTATAGTTCTATAATAGGTATGTTGTATAGTTCTATCATATATATAATAGTTGTATGAACAATAAATAATATATGTCCTAAAAGGAGTATTTCGAAAACGACAAAATCACGAAAAGAACATTATTTAGAAGATGATAACACGGGTTACAATTACTATGCAAACAAAATTATAATTAATATTACTCTTACAAACAAAAAAATAAGAAATAAAACTAAAAATAGGAATTAATATTAAACCAACAATCATTCATGCATAAAAACAACCAGAAAGGCACTAAATTATTTTTCATCTGTTAATCCGAAACATTCTTAACAAGACGAAACATTAAAAAAAAGTTGAATAAAAGGTGTTCTTTCTCTTTTTTTATTTATATTTTTAATCTCCCCCGAAATGTTGATATTCTACACAATAAAGTTCTTCCTATTCATTCTTTTTCTCTCTCGAACACAATGACATTTTGAATTCTAAAGGAACTTAATTTTTAGTATCAAGTTTCAGAATTTTCCATTTGTTTGCGGAATTCGATTACTTCTTTTGAATCGCTGCACAAATTTATTTTTGAGTTTCGTATCAAATAATTGTTCAAGGTTTTTTTATATTTATATTAGCATTAGAATTCTCCTTTTAGAACAGTTAAATATTCAAATGTATGAAAGTAATCTAAATAAGGGATTGTATTTCAGGAAAATATTGATTATTAAAATATATGTTTGAATAAATTTTCACATATCATTGACCCTTTTCGTACAAACATAATTTGTTGAACAGATTAAAATAAAAATGTATCAAATAATTAATTTCATTTTTCATAGTTTGGGTTTTTAATTTTTCAGTCAATCCTTTTTCCAATCAATCCTTCAAAGCAAATTTTCAATTCTTTCTATGTAAATTCCAAATATTTATTTCTAAAAATTTTTGCTGTTAATGTTAATAATTTGACAAAATTTGTCATTCGTTTCTGACAAAATTTAAATTTTAATTGATGTAAAGACGAATGTTACAAAGATAAGTCATTGTCAGCGTTATCTAGATTATGGATAAGACAAGCTAAAGTTTTATTCTATGAATACTCTAGAAAACACAAAGTTCAGGTGACAAAGGTGAAACCACGGTGAGGACAAATAGTAATATTTGTTAATATTAAGAATACATTTGGTGGGGATGTTGGCTGAAATTGTGCCAAGGTGGAGGTTGAATTCTGACAAGGATTACTGCGATGTTTGAGTTTGAAGTTCAGTAACTTATCCATTAGAGAAAAGCCATCTCTCGTGTCTATCGCCTGTTACTGTCTTATTAAGATGTCACCACATACACAAGCAAACAGAAATTTCTATATTAAAAACACAACAATGCTCGTTTAAAAAAAGCTAGAGTGCTCGCTTTGCGATCAAGACTTTTGCGATCAACTGTCTCTTCATAAAAACATATTGCCAAAGAGGTCACAATGTGAACTGACTAAAACCCTAAAATACTTGAATAAGACGTAGATTTTCGTTTTAAAAAGATTATTTATTTTATCTTCTGTGTTCTCATAATAATTTATTGGTGTTGTTTTTAAAATAAAGTTATAAATCAATAAAATTATATCAAAATATTCAAATACAAAGTTGTATAAACTTTCCATTTACGTCGACACACACACATAAAAGCCCTAAATAAAATATTGGATAAATTATACTTCTGAGTCTTTTAATGGCGATGAAATTGTCAAAATCTTTTTCGTGAACTTTTGTAAAATAAGTGATGGAATATTTTTTAAGATTAAAGAAAAAAAAGCGCGAAATAATATCGGTATCATTAAATTACTACATTTTAAAATTTTAAAGTGTGGTAATATAGCAAATTATAGTTAATATGATTTTCTATAATATTTATCCAAAGTTATTGAAAAAGAAGATTAAAATATAGAATTAACTTTAATAAAAATGTAATTAAGATTTTTAAAAACTATTTCTTAATGAATGCATTTTACACAAAAACCAGCTACGCATCAAATTTAAACTCTGCAGGTCCAACGATTTGCTCGATAGAGCCTTTTGAATGACTTTTTTGGGGCATGCAAATTTACAAATAGAATTCTACAAAAGTCATTCCAAGAGAATTAACATGCCAAAAATAAAAATAAAAATATTTATTCTTACTTATGCCAAAATAAATTGTTTTTTAAGAGAGAATCCTAACTGAAATGTTTTGATATAATTTTAAATAAAATGTTAAAATGACTTCAAATTAATCGACTCTAGTAACATTTTATTTCATTTTATTACCCTCATCACAGATAAAGATAGGAGAATGCAATTTTATTCCCCTTCACTCTGAACTTCGCTATTCTTTTTTTTTTCCCCCTCGATTACTTTCAAAACTGGGAACAAGCCTTTCTTCAAAAACGAAGAACTGTTGAGAAAATGAGAAACTGGTATAAATAGCAATAAAAATTCAGTAGTCAGCATTTCCACTATTTTTTTTGAAAATACTAATAAATCAAATTATCAAAATAAATGGCAGTTGAAAAATATCGTCTGCTATTTTTTCCAAATCAATTCTTATAACTTTTGTTTTATTTTTTATTTTTTGCTTCCAAGTTAGTTTGTTTTATTATGGATTCTTATTCAATTTATTTCCTTCTTGATTTATAATTGGAATATGAAAACTTAATACTTCCATTTCCTATGTTAGTTTATTCTGCATGATTATTTAGAAAGTTATTTCAAATAACAAATAAAATTCAATCAACTTTTATATATTTTTTCTCTTTTCACTTTCAAAATAAAGTATTAAGATTTAAAAGATAGTATCGATAGGAAATTAAATGACATTAATGCATACTATATCATACAAAATTAAACTGCATTAATTGAATAAAAAAGATTTTTTTTTTCGAAAGGAAAAAAATATATATTATTTTGTACTCAGGATTTTATTTAAAAAAATATATGATCTTGTTAGTGAAAAATTCGCTTTTTCAAATGCTTTTATTCGACTTGGATATGTATATGTGAGTTTGTAATCTATTCTATACTAGCCGCCGTTGGCGACCAGCTGGTTCGCTATGAGTAAAGCGTTCTAAAATTTTCAATTAAATCACATATTCATTAGCCTTGAAGTAATTCCGGGTATTGATTGACCTGAAATTAATATTTTCTTGAAGATGATGGACGGAAAGTTCTAAAAGTACACCTTTTCCTAGTAATATTCTTTAATTTTATAAATCAGTCAGTTTTAACCGTCGGTTATGCTTCCAAAATATTAAATTTCGATGATGCTGCCAAAATATTAAATATGTTTTTTTAAAGAAAGCGGGAATAGGAAAAAAAGTATTAAATTAATGATACAGATATTGCAAACGATTACATAAATATGCCATTAAGTCGGGATTTCAATGCATATCCTGTCTAAATTCAATCAGGTTTACCGTAAATAAAAAAGATTTATTGAGTTAATGATATAGATATTGCAAACGATTGTAGAAACCTTTGCTCTGCATTTATTTTTTAAAGAAAATATCACATTTTATATTTCTTTTATTTTATCCAGTCACGTGCTGAAAGTTGCATTTCTGTAGATTTATTTTGCGATGATAATTTTTTTTATTTGAACTTCCGGCATTCTTTTATTTATCCAGTCACGTGCTAAAAACATGGTTAAAATATTTTTTAAAAAATTCGTTAAAAATAGAAGCTTGAATTATACCTTAAAACACTGACACCATTAGAAGGCTAATTTTTTAATCTTTAAATTGATGTAAAAATCATGTTTATGCGATCATATTTTCGGAAGTTATAGCGGAAAAACGTCGAAATTTCGGTTAAATTTTAATTAATTCAAATTCTAATTAAAAATTCGAAAAAAGGGCTCCGAGGTGCACATTCCGGACCTCCAAGGTATACGTGTACCAAATTTGGTAGCTGTAGGTCCAACGGTCTGGCCTGTAGAGCGCCAACACACACACACACATTGAGCTTTATTATAAGAATAGATTTAGTTTTCGATGTGCTGTGAGGGGAGGGGGGTATGAAATTTTATATTCTTTTGCCTTCTCGACAACAATGCTCTATTTTAATAATTTTAGATTTTATTAAACATTGATTAAATTAAATTTTGATTCCATATTTGAACAGCCTGGTTGTAAGTTCAAATTAAATTCATTTTAAAATATAAAAAAATACGAAAATGCCTGTTGTTTCAATAAATTGCTCTTTTTTATTCCAAAAGATTTTGTTTGCGGGATTTCTTTTAATTCTGATACCTACTATAGCATTTAATTTAATTACTACAAAAGCATTTTTGTTGCATTTGTATGCTTACATTTTTATTAAATTATAATTTCTTTAGTTTATCATCCACAATCAGTTGTTTCACTGCTTCGATCCGTTTCACTTTGAAAAATTTTGACTGTCGATTTCTTTTAATTCTTATATCTACTATAACATTTATTTTAATGATTACGAATTTGTTGTACTTTGTATGCTTACATTTCCATTAAAATACATAAATAAATGGATTATATTTCCATTAAAATAATAAGTAAAATTAATTCCATGATAATAATATTATATTAATAAATTAATTAATTATTAAATATTAATACATTGATATACATTATTAAATAAAATATTTCCATAATTTTAATTTTTATTAAATTACATTAAATAAATAAATTTCCGTGTGTTTAACGACTGAAAAAAGATGTTTCAATAAATGGCTTGCTTTCATTCTGAATGATTTTGTTAGCGAATTTTTTTTAATTCGGATATCTACTATAACATTTAATTTTATGATTATAAAAGCATTTTTATTGTATTTCGTATGCTTACATTTCCATTAAAATATCATTTCGTGAGTTTATTAACCAGAGTTGTTCACTGATTTGCTCGTTTTTATTTCAGAAGATTTTGAATGTCCATTCCTTTTAATTCTGATATCTACTCTAACCTTTAACTTAATGATTACAAAAGCATCTTTGTTGTATTTTATATGCTTGAATTGTCATTAAATATCATTTCGGGAATTTATCAGCCAAAATCAGTTGTAACACTTATTTGCTGGCTTTTATTCGGAAAAATTTTGTCTTCGAATTTGCTCGCTTTTATTTTGAAAATGTTTTGTCTTCAAATTTGCTCGCTTTTATTCGGACAATTTTTGTTTTCGAATTTCTTTTAATTCTGATATCTATTTTAATTTAGAATACACTTGTAGATTGATTTTCCATTCATAGTAAAAACCGGTTAAGACTGGCTTATCCCCGTTCCATCTTTCTGCAAACGATTTATTCCTCAAAAAAACCTGTGCCAGAATGATGCGGAGCAAACTGCGCGGAATGAAATCGTTTGGCGAGTGATCAGGCCAGGCATTTTCCAGACGGCAACCCTGCTCCCGCGCTCGTCTTTCTGTGCCCAGACATCGGGGGGTGCACACACCCCCGCGTATTTTTCTTCTTCCGCCAAAGAGCAGGGATGCCGGCGTCCTTGTGTGTCATCCTCAAATAAACAATCGTTTACCAGTAACGCTGTGTTGACGATTAGCTGGGATTTGTGACGAGAAGAAATAACGTTCTCAGGTAAGTGGGCAATTGATGGTTCCCTTTTTCTTATTGCACGTGCGATGGTTGGCAGCAAGCCAACCGGCTTCGATGCCTCTGCTCGGTGGTTGTGCTGTAGATGCCGATGCCAAAGGATTAATAACATCGATATTTTTTATATCAGATTTTTCAGCAATTGATATTTTGACCCTTTATTTACTGAATTATGTTGACTCTTGAGATGAGTTTAGTCTAATTAGTAGATTGCATTTATCTATTAAGAAAGGGATCCATGCAATGACGATTTGAGAATAAATTGAAATTTATTTAAAAGTGGTTACATCTCTCAACCAGAACGAAAAATAAAAACATACTCATCGAAGGACGCACATCTACTTGAAATACACACAACGACATCCAACATACAAAAAATTCAGTTGATCTACTACTCCAACATTTGGCTTCTTATTCATATATGGCGATAAACAAAAATTCATCTTCACCAATGATATGCAAATAAGAGTCATCTTATCAGCATATCGTATTAGATTTTTTGCTCTTGTGTGATTGCATCGAGTTAGCTGGATTCGAAAAATTTGAACCTGATTGTGGATGCTGCCGATATAAATAATACTTATTCCCAGCATTGACATCAATGTTTCAAATTCGTTTTTGTTCCAGGAGTTTAGTTTCCTTTGCAGAATAATCCCACGGAACCCAAGAAAAAAAAATGTAATTAACAGAAATATCTTAATTAATTTAATTATTAATTAAATATTTTTTAATTCCTACTTTTAACTTATATTGCCTTCATGTTATTTTAGGTTACATTCTCCGTGTTCTTTAGAATACGATCAGCAAAAATACTCATATAGTAAAAATATAAGCTAGATTTAAATGGTACTTTTAAGTACAGACAGTAAATAAAGGGTTAAGGTATACGACTACGTTAAAAGGGAAATTTTTGATATTTTTGATTAACATTTTGATTTTTTAAAAAATTATTTAAAACTATGGTTTTTAAATGTATTTTAATTTTAATACATGATACTATTCATACAAAAAAATTATGAAAATATAGTATATTTTGAGAAATAGGAAAATGCGTAATAAATTTTAATTAAACTTAACCAAAAACGGTTTACACTCCTCACAAAATGGTAATGCAACAATCTTATTTTTCTTTGTACACAAGTTATGGAATATAATGATGAATGAAATGAACCAAAATTTATAATAAATGTTGAGAGGCAAAGAAGTCATGGATAAAAAATATACGTATAATGCATTTTTTCCATAAATTCTCAACTTGATATTTCTATAAACGCCTATAAATGAAAAAATATTTCACCCACAATACAACTTTTAATTCATTTCATTTCCCATATTATTTAAAAAACACGCTGAAATTTTTATGCAAATACCTCTATTAGTTTTTGAGATATCGTCATAACGGTGAAGAATTTTTATGAAAATGAATGTTTTGAAAAAATTGAAATCAGATTTCAGCTGAAAAATATGTTTTGCTTAAACTTCCCCAGGATGATAGGTGAGGCCTTCCTTTTCCTAGAAAAAATAAACTGATCTGGAAAGAGGAAAGATTGAACTATAAGAAATAACATTAAAAAAACATTCACCAATGTGTTCGATAACCAGTGTTTTTAATGTAGTCGGATACCTTAATATTTTAATTTTTATCGGTTGTCATGAGTCCAAATTGTTAAAATTGAAGTTTTCTGAATCCCCCATTTGTCTCTAGAAGTTTGCACCAGGTAATTAAAATAAGATGCTTGCACCTGACTCTGATATAATAAAAACTTTTCGTAAGGGGTTGCAATGTTTTATAAGAGCAATATTGGTATCCAATATCATTACAATTTATGCATACATATACATTAATTTATCATTGAATATCTAGATAATATCATTAAAATTATTATATCGTTCATCCAAATAATAACACTAAATTCTGTGTATATCTGCGCAAACAAAGGATTTTACTTAAATTTTAACTAATCATTAAATATTATCGATTTATAAACTATATCGATATTTAAACTAGAACTACCAGAGATCATAGACATAGATCCCATCAGAGATTGATCAGTCAGTTCTAGTGTTAACGATGACATTATAAACAAAGTTGCAAAATGTTATCATTGTCATTTTGCAAAGAATGCTAACTTTTATTCATCATTTTAATGATGTTATTAATCCAGAATTTCAATATCGTATTATCCGGTAATAAAGATGAAATAACAGTTGCTATTAATCTAGGTAATATTATTAAAATTATTATATCGTTCATCCAAATAATAACGCTAAATTCTGTGTATACCTGCACGGACATTAAATGTTTAATAATTTCAATGTTTTCAATGTTTAAATGAAATTAAGTTGTTTAAGTAAATTTCTTTTTTTAAATAATTTATTTAATTCGAAGCTTAATTGTAACTAGTAATTAATTATTGTATTTAAAAAACAAGAAGCGGGATTGATTATATATATATATATATATATATATATATATATATATAAAAATACATTCATTTATATTTAAAGATGGATTTGATAAAATTGCAAAATTTTATTATTATAATTTTTCAATTAATGATAACTTTCATTCATGATTTTAATGATGTCATTATTCCTGAAAGGCAATATCGTATATCCAGGTAATATCGCTGAAATAGTAATATCATTTATCCAGGTAATATCTTTCATCCAGGTAATCGTTAAAATAGTAATATCTATCATATCGTTAATCGTTGAAATTACTGGTGATATTGTTAAATACCTTGCAAACGAGGGATTCTAATATAACTTCATTAATGTGAAATATAAGTGTAATTTATTACGGTTGCAATTTACACTTCAAAAACAGGAATTATAAAAAATTAAGCAGAATTTCTTAAAAAAGAAATATTTGTCGAATTCGTACTAGATTTTAATTAGTTTGGATATTAAAATTAAAGTGAATTGATTAGAAGAAGTTATCGAACTCCAACAAAAAACTTCGACATTCCTTTTCGTAATGCAAATGTGGGTACTTTTTCCCACTGCAGTCTTATTGGCAGCTGAAAATTTTAAGAATCAATATTGTTCGTCCAAGTAATTGTTAAAATTATAATATCGTTTTATCCAGAAAATGTTGTTAAAATTATAATATTGTTTTATCCAGAAAATGTTGAAATTATTATATCGTTTTATTCAGAAAATGTTGTTGTAATTATTATATCGTTTCATCCAGAAAATGTTGTTAAAATTATGATATCGTTTTATCCAGAAAATGTTGTTAAAATTATGATATCATTTAATCCAGAAAATGCTGTTAAAATTATAATATCATTTTATCCAGAAAATATTGTTAAAATTATCATTTTATTAAAAAATATCGTTTAAATCCATGCAAACAAAGGATTCTTTTTTTCATAGATTCTTTGATTTGAAACATGTGTAACTAGAGATTGCTTCAAATAAAAAAAATCACAGGACTTATGAAAAATTATGTAATTTTTAAAAATAATATTTGTTGAAATTGTGCTAGATTTTTATTAATTTCAGTATAAACTGTTAATATAAAAAAGTTTTTTTTAAAAAAAATGTCAATTCCTACTTAGTTCAACAAATGAAAAAAATTATTATATTTTGTTAAATAATTATCAAAAAAAATTATTGTATCCAAAAAGTATTGATTTTCGAAAGAATTAAACTCGTATTCTTTATCTGCACATGAAAAGTACTGAAATACTTCATTTTACCGATTAAGCTACTGCAATTTCAGTTTTCATAACAAACTGCTGAAACTCTATTTAAAGTATTAAAAATTAATTTAATTTAATCGACGAATTAATATTTGAAAAAAAGCAGTATTAATATCAAATTTCATCCACTAAAAGTTTAAAACAAAAATGTATTTGAACTTGAGTGGATGAATATAAAGTATTTTATTGACGATTGAAAATTTGAGCAAGATATATAAATATATTTGTGCAAATTATATAAATAAATATATATAGGAAGAATGTGAACTAATAGTTGCAAAGGAAAAACGAAGTAAATTGATTAGTAAAGGTCATTGAACTCCAACAATAGTTCAAATTTCAACATTACCTTAGCGCATATATGCATAAAAGGAAAATTAAAACACAAATAATTGATAATTGCCTTAATCAGTTTATGTAGTGTAAATTTCAATAAAAGTCGTAAAGCAAGAGGGGTTTTTTTAATTAAAGTTATCATGTTTAAACGAGATTATTTTACAGATTCCTATCTCAAAATTCACGTAAACAAAATTGTTTAACGCTGAAACCTTTATTTTAAAAGTGATTCCACTGAATTATTTTTTTCAAATATTTACTTATAAACTAACAAATGTAATCTTGCTGATGGCATATAATTTCCCGCCTTTTTTTAATCATTGGGATTTTTTTTTTACAATACGGAAATACCAGAACTTCTATGCGATTGCATCTGCAAGTTTTTTTATTGATAGTCTATTTGTTTATTAGTAATCATCTAATCGACTGTATATGCAGATTTATTTTGTTTTACTGTGGTTTGTTTTTATTTTTCTTTACGCTTGCTTGCAATCTATGATTAGATGGATGTGGTGTACCTTTTCCAACAAACATTTCATCCAATTTTGATGAAACTACTCGCTGTAATAGCTATAGCTTCATTTTCGACTTCATAGTATTGATTTACTTAAATCGTTTGGTACAAAAATAGCAAGCCTGTTTTTCCCCCTATTTGTTTGTTTGCAAAAGAAGTAAATTTATTTTCAAATGCATCGATTGTGATTTGAGGTAAATATATTTTAATATATTTGATGCGATAGTCACTCGATAATTTTATTTTTAATATTCTCAATGGAATAATATTGAATGTTTGGAATGGAATAATGTGTTTACAAAACGAGTGTTTTGATATATCTGAAATAAAATAGTTTAATATCAGAAATTGGAAGAGAACAACTCATCTTTCGATGCATTTACTTAAAACTACGACAGAAATATCGTTTGCATAAAAAACAGAAATTTGCTTATTTTTTGACGCATGAAAATGCTGTTGAATAAGTGAAATTAAAATAAATTTTAATACTTGTAAATATGAACGGAAAAGCATTTTTTTTAAATTTTAAATTTATTTATATGTATTTTATTTTTAGTTTTGAAACCATTTATTTCTCATACTTAATATCAGATGTCACCACTGATGTGGAATTAAAATTTAATAAAATTAATAATTGATAATTTAGTTCTAAATATGTTAAAATAGTGTTTTGTTGTACACAAAAATTGGAATATCTAACTCAGATCTAAATGAAAACATCGATAACAAAATTATCTTTATGAGAGTGAAATAAAATAAATAATACAATATATTGTGTGAGTTTTAAAAAAAGAGTATAACAAAAAATTTTAACCACCTGTTGTTTAAAGAATTCATTCCTGAACTCGATTCCATTAAAATTGTTCAGTTACAAAGTAAATAGAATAAATATTTATAGCAATAATATAATAAATATTTATAGCAATTTAAAAATATTTTATCGAGTCAATTATGTATAGCCATTTAAAAGACTTGAAATAAAAAGCGAGCATTTCTTATAATATAATTTTATTTGAGAAGAGAGTAAAAAAAATTATAAATAAATATAAACATGCAACTTTGTGCTGTGAAGAAATTTTTAAAAAAATTAATTAAACCATTGCCAAGCACATTTGTAGAAAAGGACTGATTTATGTTTGCCATAATTTCATGAGATTAATTTTGGTATTCCATGCTTGGCTGCAAATCGTTGCTTTGGCGTCCCTGAATTTTTCTTTTTCACTGCGTATCGTATTAAAACGATGGATATTAATGCAAAAAAACACGGTTAAATAAAAATTTAAAAAACAAAAAAATCAACATTCTTAAATTTGGAACACTATAGAAAAGACAGCAAATAAAATGTCTTTAAAAAATACTCACATCAGAAAGAACAAAAAACAAACAAAAAAAAATATCGGAATTACTGATCAAATTTTTTTTACGCCAAAAGTAGCATTAAATTTTACAAACACATTCGCAACAAGAAACAGAAAAGCCTATTGGTGGAGTGTAAACTTGTATTAATGATATGTATTAAATGATATATACTTGTATATAATAATGTGTGGTAAAATGATAAAATGAATTAAAATATTCAGCAAAAGCAAATAAGATATAAAAATAATTAACAACAAGAAATACAAATAAACAAAACACACTCAAATACAAATGACGAATAAGAAATTTAATTGAAACCAAGCATAGTTAATATTCCATTCTAGTTCTAAATAATAGACGATACAAGAATTGATTTCACAGTCTTTTAAGAAATAATCATTCTTTTTGTGATACTTTTACTCACCTTAAGAAATCGTGTTTCGTTTAAAAGTGAAGAATTGCAATCCGTCAGTTGTAATATCTTTGTTTAGCGAACAAAACGTTTAAAAATAAACTTTTGAAAAATGAGTGTGTTGGCATCCATAATAGCTTTTGGATTATTTTCAAGCAAATTTGTTGCCTTTTCGTCAGAGAATGCTAGCTTTTTGTTATAAATATTTAACTTCACTAGAACGAGCACTCTTTGAAGAATTGTTACTTGAGGAATTAAATTTTAAATGGTTTTACTTCAAGTGTTGGGGATTTGAAAATATTTCACCACTAAAGAATCCCTCTTTTTTTATTCTGTTATACTTAGTTTTAGTTCCCATTGTTAGAAGCTGTAAAATGTGTTGACCGCTTTAGAAAAAATTAATGAAGTTTTGCTGAAGTATGTTATTTCTGACGAGTAAAATATTCATACACGTTTTGCTCCTGTTCATTACCAGATTTTAAACACTTAAGTTCATGTTGTCATTCATTTTAACATCGAATGTTTTCAAAGCATGTCAGGTTTTAAATGATTACAGAAATGCTTCCCTAACCTGCTTCTTTAGAACACCCTACTTATTAAATTTTGTTGAAATTTAATAACACACACACACACACACACACACACACACACACACACACA